>ML428133.1:5865-20151 GCA_005239525.1 Nicotiana knightiana
AAGCCAGGCCCCGCCCCGCCCCGCCCCGCATAACTGTTTTTTTCTTCAATTTGTTAGTTTTAAGTGTTCTCTTTTTATTTTTGCTTTTTACAATACTTTATATTATATTTTCTTTGAGGCCAAAGTGCAAAAATCAAGATCTGCCATCTATGGGGCCATATACAATAATTGACTAATTAAAAACATTGTACAGTTAGAGTAGCTCTATAGCGCTCAGTTGCCATAGATCTATATTATGGAATTCAAGATTTGGTTATTGAACTGTTCAATTTGAACACTGAGTTGTTTTTCTCATCTAAGAATATTCTTTTCAAATTGCTGTAACAACAAATTTTCGCGTCGAAAAAAATAAATAATTAAGACCGGAAATTACGTAACAAATGTAGTATTTGATTTTAATAAGTAATGAGTGTTACAATCTCAATGACATTCCTCTGATTCTTCAAGAATGTAAAGCATCTTGATGAACTTGATTTTGATTTGATTCAAGAGCTTGTAAAGCTTGATTTTGAATCTCCTTCTTGAATTTGAACTAGGATTTGATCACGAACAAGTAATTTGAACTTGAACGCCTTGGTATTTGATTTGTCTTCGTTCTTGATCTTGAACTTGAACTTGAACTTGTAGCTTGAGTGCTTGAACTTGTAGCTTGTAGAGAAATCTGCGGTGTTTGATCCACGAGCTCTCTGCTTGCTTCTTGTTATCACTTCTAGTGTCTTTTAGCTTTATGAAGACCTATATTTATAGTTGTAAGGAGCGGTGTGTCTCTGCGATTTGATTGGTCCGTTTGAACTGACCAATACCATCCAGACACTTGGCATGATTTAATTGGCTCATTTATTTGGCTTGGATTGCCGCATCACTTGACACATGACATGATTTCATTGACTCATTTATTTGTCTTGGATTGCCATATCATTGACACATGTCATGATTTCATTGGCTCTTTTATTTGTCTTGGATTGCCAGTCACTTGGCATGTGGCATGAGCCTGGGCTTCAACACGGGCTACTAGCCATTTGGACTTTGGGCTAAGGAAGTGTGCTTATCATTTAATTTGTAGTCCAATTATATGGAATAGTCAAACACATATATATTAGATTTAAATAATTAGCTCAATTTACTAGCCACAATATTTATTTAGACTAATATCTTGAATTTAATATGGTCCAAATTATTTTATGAATTTAAACCAATAAAATTTAGATATTTACAAATGCCCCTAATTCAAAGCTAGTTGAGGTATAAACTTGTTAATCCTCAAAGATTAGCCTTGAAGCAAGACCAAAGACTTTTAATTGTCTTATTGCAATTGCTTACAGGGAGTTTAATTGATTATATAATCAAAGGATCAATAGTCTTGTTTCAAAATTTAAAGCCTCAATTAACGTCAATACATATTTGGCCCCACGTGAAAGTATCTGATGATTTTAGCTATTTTTTAAACTTAATTTCTAGAAGGATAAGAATCACAAGTTGAAATTCATCTTGTTAACACATCCAACTCCACGTAACCATCTTCCAAATTGATGCCTAATTCCATGGAATTCGAATTTAAATTTGAATGGACTCGCACAGATAGATTCTAGAGTCATTGAATTCCAATCAGACTATAATTCTCTTAACAATGTCCAATCTGATAAACTCAAATCCTTATTTTAAGGAGATCAACTTGTTGGGTCTCTATTGAATCCATGCCTATAAATACAAACACTAAGCAACATCTATTTTCTGCATCATGGTTTATAACCAAAGGCAATCTCGACACGGCTATTCTCAGGTAATACTCGTCTTTTCTTCTTCTTCTTCCTTTTGTTGTTGTTGTTGTTGAGGTTCCTATTCCATGCAGCTACTCTTTTTCTTCTATTTTATGCTCACAAATAATCTGTAATTTTTTAAATCATTTATTTGATTTTCTATAAAATTCTTAAGAAGCGTGCTGGTAAGAATAAAAGATGAGCATCATTTATTTCCTTTGTTCTGTTGCTAGTAATTTATTTGCAAAAATTCCTTTAATG
Source organism: Nicotiana knightiana (assembly GCA_005239525.1). Taxonomy (NCBI): domain Eukaryota; kingdom Viridiplantae; phylum Streptophyta; class Magnoliopsida; order Solanales; family Solanaceae; genus Nicotiana; species Nicotiana knightiana. Next base: position 7,884 of record ML428133.1, read on the forward strand.
GTCTGAACCAATTTTTTTGTATGGAATATCACACTTGCTTGATTATCTTGGCTTAGTCAAGGGTCCATAAGTATTTTTTTAAATAGTCAAGCAATTTTGTCTTCAACTAGTGAAACTGGTCATCTTAGCCCAAAAGGTTTTGCTACAACTTGAAAGATATGTAGCTTTATTTGCTGTTGAAGTCACCTTGGTCAATATGCAATCAACTTCACGATCCAACTTCGTCCTTCACTAACTTCTCCTTTTCTTTTAATACTTTATACTTTCCTTCTTTTTTTCCTTCTATTCAATTACACTAGCAAAGAGGAGTTGGGCATTTTGAATATCTTATTCTACTTTGTAACTAGAACATATAACTACTTTTCCTTTTCTTGGACATTTTCTTTTGATGTCTTTCCCTTTCTTTCTTTTTTTTTTTAGGCAAAAAGAGAAGAATAGGTATTTGTCAAGCAAGAAGTTACCTTGTAATAGATTTTACTCATTTTGGCTACGAAATTACTTTGATTGAGGTGAAGGCATTATTCGTGCAAGGTGAAGGCTTTACTTTGTCCGAGACGAAGGCCATTACACTGCTTAAGTTAAAGATATTTTTTTTGTCCAAGCAAAGACCATTACACCGTCTAAGCCAAAGATTTTACTTTATCTGAGGTGAAGATTATTACACCGTTTGAGCCAAAAATTTACTTTGTCTGAGATGAAGACAATTACACCGTCTGGGCCAAAGATCTTACTTTATTTATAGATTTGACTTTTCATCATCTGAGGTGAAGACCGTTACACCGTATGAGCCAAAGATCTTACTTTGTCTGTGGTGAAGATCATTACACCGCCTGAGACAAAAGTTTGCTTTGTCTGAGGTGAAGACCATTACACTGTCTAAGCTGAACGATAGGAAGAAGAACTCGGTTACTCATCTTGGATCGGATTGGATTAATAGCTTTGTGCTGATCTAACACTCATTACTTATTAAAATCAAATACTACATTTGTTACGCAATTTTTTGCTCTTGATTATTTATTTTTCTCGACGCGAAAATTTGTGTTACAAACCCATAATAGTCTTTAAGTCTTCAAATTGAAAGAATGGAAGCTTCAGTATATCTCCAAGTAAAAAAGATTCTTCGACTGTGAGGTTATCTTTATTAAAGTGATATCTTTGGAAGTGATTTCTTCTTCAACCTGCAAAAAAAAAAAAAAAAAACGAGGAAGGGAGAAATATATCTATATAAAGGATATCATAAAATTACTTGTGAAGATTGAAATTGAAGAGATATTCTTGGTGGTCAGCTTTTTTTTTTTCATGCTTCTATGGTATTCCTCTGATTCTTCAAGAATGTATATTATTTTGATGAACTTGATTTTGATTTGATTCTAGGGCTTGTAAAGTTTGATCTTGAATCTCCTTCTTGAACTTGAATTTGGATTTGATCACGAAGAAGTAATTTGATCTCGAACGCCTTGGTATTTGATTTGCCTTCGTTCTTGATCTTGACTTGAACTTGAACTTGTAGCTTGAGTGCTTGAACTTGTAGCTTGTAGAGAAATCTGCGGTATTTGATCCACGAGTTCTCTGCTTGCTTCTTGTTATCACTTCTGGTGTCTTGTAGGTTTATGAAGGCTTCTATTTATAGATTGTAGGGAGTGGTGTGGCTCTGCGATTTGATTGGTCCGTTTGAACTGACCAATACCATCTAGACACTTGGCACAACTCTATTGGTTGTTGATTTGACTTGGATTGCCACTCTGCTTGACACGTGGCACGATTCATTGGCTCATTTATTTGATTGGGATTGCCACATCATTTGACATGTGACATAATTTGTTGGCTTGTTATTTTGACTTGGATTGCCACATCACTTAACACGTGGCATGAGCCTGGGCTTTAAGATGGGCTAATAGCCATTTGGACCTTGAGCTAATGGAGTGGGCTTATAATTTAACATCTTGCTTCATTTGAGTATTTGGCAGCATACGTAAATGCTGCAAGGCTACCAATATTTGTGTGGTAATCAATAGGTTATGTAACACAATGATTCAATAATTATTGATCATTTTAGCATGTTACATTTCTTTTTCTCATTACAGTAATGTCATATGGAAAGGGATTTTGTCCCCCTTTTCCAAGGATGTAAACGTCCAGTCAATTCCTTTCCTTATTTTAAGAAAACAATTTTGTTACCGTTTACAGAATTAGTTAAAAGATGATAATTCATGGTAATCAAACACTGTGAAGGCTTCTTATCCATACTTATCACTTAAACTGCTTTCCATGTCTCACTGCTTGAGGATACTTTATTGTGGAGTCCTAGCACTCCCCGAATTGATCATGTACTGATTTAAATTTATTTTTGAATAGGAATATGTTATCCTCAAAGATTGGATAGGAATAGAATCCTTGGAGGCTTATCAAGATAATTTCCATCTCAAAGTAGGACACTATGGCTACTGATACCATTGACCCTATATAAAGAGGTGAAAGCATCTTCACAATTTAGGGTTAACGTGTTTTCTTCTTTTAGCTAACTCAGGGACAACAAATAATCCTCTGCTATTTTTCAAAAGGTAGTACTCTCATTTATTATATATTTTCCATTTAAAAAGCACGTCAAGTTGTCCAATTTTTCATCAAGAAAAGTTGCTTGAACTTTAATAAAGCATGTGATTTTGTTGTACTTTTCTCCAAGAGTAGCAAGTACTTCCTTGTCTATGTCACCCTTTTGTACCTTTTTTTTTTAACGAAAAAAAATCTCACGTAATTTTTACTCCTTTATTCCAAGATTTAGTTCTTGTTTCTTCTCTTATGAAGAAGTACAACTCCACTTTCTTTTGTTTTTGTACCTTTCCATGATGGTTTTGTCTATTGATTTTTTGTTTTAATCCATGCATTGACCACTTTCTTGGATCATTCATGAATATTCTTGCACTTCTTTTGTGTATGAATTACAAATAAACAGATCCTTACCTTTGCATATCTACGAATTTTGATTGTCTTTGGGAAGTTCGTAGATATATCATATTGTTTATGTTTTTTTTAAAAATGAGGCTCTATGGTTACTTTGTCAAGCTAATTATCTTGGTATATGCATATTTTTCGGAGAAAGTAAAATAAAAGACTAATGAACTATCATTTCAAAATTGTGTGTAAAATTGACCGAAACTCCTTCTTTTTTACTCGGTATGCTGCTCTTTTCTTCCATGTGTTGCTTGCTATAATCCCAAGTGGAACTTGTCTTTCAACCTCTGGCGAAGATCATTATACCGTCTAAGCTAATGACTTTATCTTGTTTGAAGATTTAACTTTATTTTATCAGAGACATAGACTATTAAACCGCCTAAGTCAAAGATTTTACTTTATCTTAGGCAAAAAAACATCACACCGTTTAAGCCAAAGGATTTATCGTCTGAAGCAAAGACCATTACACCGTCTAAGCTAAAGAATTCATTTTATTTGAAAACTTGACTTTCTTTATCTATGGAAAAGACAATTACACCGTCCAAGCCAAGGATATTATTTTATTTGAGGAAAATACCATTACACCATCTGCGCCAAAGATTTATTTTGTCTGAAGCGAAAACCATTACACCGTCAGAGCTAAAGACTTCATTTTATTTGAAGCGAAGACCATTACACCGTCTAAGCTAATGACTTAATCTTGTTTGAAGATTTAACTTCATTTTATCTGAGGTATAGACCATTACACCGTCGGGGCCAAAGATTTATTTTGTCTGAAGCGAAGACCATTACATTGTCTGAGCTAAAGACTTCATTTTATTTGAAGCGAAGACCATTATACCGTCTAAGCTAATGACTTCATCTTGTTTGAAGATTTAACTTCATTTTATCTGAGGCATAGACCATTACACCGTCTGGGCCAAAGATTTATTTTGTCTGAAGCGATGACCATTACACCGTCTGAGCTAAAGACTTCATTTTATTTGAAGCGAAGACCATTACACCGTCTAAGCTAATGACTTCATCTTGTTTGAAGATTTAACTTCATTTTATCTGAGGCATAGACCATTACACCGTCTGGGCCAAAGATTTATTTTGTCTGAAGCGAAGACCATTACACCGTCTGAGCTAAAGACTTCATTTTATTTGAAGCGAAGACCATTACACCGTCTAAGCTAATGACTTCATCTTGTTTGAAGATTTAACTTTATTTTATCTGAGGCATAGACCATTACACTGTCTAAGCCAAAGACTTAACTTTATTTGAAAACTTGACTTTCTTTATCTATGGTAAAGGTCATTATATCATCTAAGCCAAAGACATTACTTTTATCTGAGGCAAAGACCATCATACCGTCTGAGCCAAAATCTTTTTTTTTTTTGAAAACTTGACTTCTTTATCTGTGGCAAAGACCATTACACTATCCAAGCAAAAGATTTTGCCCTTTTCATGCTTGGTAGGATTAGTCTTGAGGTTATATTATGGATTTAAGGCCATGAATATCGCATTTCTAAGTTAAGTGCTAATAAACACTTTTCTTTCTTTTTGCAGTTTAAACATGGTTTACTTCAAAGACTCAAGACTTTCTTACTCAAATTCGCAATGCCTTATTATTTCAGACCACAAGGGAAGCAAGGTGGAGACAAGGTTACCAGTTGACAGATCACTAATCGGCCAATATGCTGCAGCTTCATGGGTACCTTTGAGGGACCTACCTTATCTAGCAGACTGGGCACTTGAATACAATAGTCGTCCTCCCAAGACATGGATTCTTTGCACCACTAATCATCATACTTGGAATGTCGCGAGTACCTTACCATGTCTGGGGCTCGAATTATTAACAAGGAAACTTATTAGGGCAATGATTTTCCATTCGGCGGTGAATTTCATTATGTTCCTGGCTACTGGGAATGGGTAGAAGGCGTCTTAAGTAGGTGTCGCCTGACTCTGGAGGATGCAAGAATTTACGACGCCGTATATGCTTCACTCTTTCACATATGACCGTAATTCAAATATTATGCAGGCTTTCTGTGAGGCATGGTGCCCAGTTACAAATACCTTACTTACCTCTGCTGGAGAACTATCCATATCACTTTGGGATTTGTATAAGATCGGCGGTCTGCCTATAACAGGATCTCTTTACGAGGAAGTTGTGCCAAATGTTGAAGAGCTTACATGCACGTATGACAAGGGGAGAAGGTTTCTTCCCCAGACTTGTGAGCATTTGTTTGATGACTTCCATCGGTTCCGAGAGGGAGGTAGCAATGATCCAAAGGTTTCTGCGAAAAAATGGATGGAGTTCTGGTGCAAAAATACAATGAAGTATACTCAGCCTCCTTTAAGGAAAGAAAAGAAGTCTGCTCCTTTGAAATCGACGCATAATCCTACCGGGGTCATAGAGGAAGCAGTTAATTGCTCGACTGTTGAAGAAGCCTTATTCCATAAGCTAGGAGTTATGAGTGACAAGAAAAACGAGACATACTTGGCTGCTTTTCTATCTTGTTGGTTATGTATTTTTGTGCTCCCTTCAAAAAATGGTGACTTCATTCGTCCTGGGACCTTCAAGATCGCGTGTCATCTTGCTTGTAAATGAAGAGTCAGCCTTGCAGTCCCGGACTTAGCCAAAATATATAAGGGTTTGAATGAGATTTCAAAGTGCTCGTTGCTTGATCCTGATCAAACTTGCTTTCCAGCTCATTATGTGTATGGTTGGTTAGCCCATTACTTTAAGACTCATTTTCCGTATGCAAAGGGGCCAGCAGTTCTGGTGAACTCTCATGGCCGCATGTTCTGGTGAAGGTGCTGCTAGATATTTTGAGAAAGAGGAAGCAATGAAGTGTATTCATAATGGAGGAAATATCATTAGGACTTCGACAATGCCCCGCATATCTAATCCGTACCACTACTATGACGATGGTAAGGCAGCTGAGTTCGAGTTAAATTTCTTTATGAGTATTCGCTCGAATTATCTTCCTTTGAGGAACGGAGTCAACTTTATTGTTGAACCTTACAGTCCTCATCGATTTAGCCGCCAATTTAGTTTTTATCAAGACAACCCTGGTCGCTTGGAGAAAGATTTTCGTGAGGCCTCACTAGAAGAAGGGTTAAGACTTGCACGAATTTGTGTGTTGACTAGATCTAAGTCAAGGGCATTATTTTCTCCTTTTGGGTCAATTATGAAGTTTACGTCGTCTAACTATAGATCTTTGTGGGAAATGGCGCATGGAAGCCTTCTTGAAGACCACTTACAATTTTTGATGAATACTATTGAGCCAATCACAAATACCCCTCAAGACCACAACAAGGATGTTTTAGTGATTGATAAGCTTCCTACTTTAAAGTCTAAGGTAGTTAAGATGCGCACATGCAATGGACCCATGCTACACAAAGAAGTTCAAAGAGAAGAGATCCATACTCCAGTTGACCAAAGTCTCATTCCATTTGATGCAGTCGTTGATGCCTCTAACAAGCGCCTATCCCAAGATGAGAGTGATAGCAGCAAAGGAGATCTATGCTGGAAAATAAAAGGCCAAACCCAGAAGGAGTTGTAGAGGTTCAAAGCATTGATATCCCTTCAAGAACACTAACAGCTTGGAACGAGCAGGTAAAAGAAAACATAAACTTTTCATTTTTGTTAGCCATGGCCAAATGACTTTGCTGAAGTATTCTTACATTTTTTTAAATATATATTTGCAGGCTAATAACATTAGAGCATCACAACGAGTAAGGCCACAAGATAGCGGTGAGTCTGTAGCAGGCCCGAACCCGCAAAAATCATCTTCCACGGCTAAGGAAAATCAAGAGAAAACTTCTATTTCTCATGATGAAATTAGGTCAAAGTTGGGCTTTGATTTGCGTGAACGACCAACAATTGCAGCTTCAGTTTTTGATATAAAGAAGGTTGTCTTGGATATTCGAAAGGAGTTTATCTTGAAGCTTTGGACTTTGATTCAGCGTAAACTGAAAGGTAGCAATGCAGAAAATGTCTCTAAGCTTGAAGAAAATCTAAAGTGATCCTTGAGGAAATGGATGGGGATGATGTGGATATTTACCCTTTGAGAAATTTGAGCTTGTTGCTTCATATAACAAGACACGATCGGCTTTATCTGATAAGGTTGAAGAGATTGTGATATCATATGTTGAGGTACACCGTACAAATGCCATGATTGAAGAAAAAGATAAGGTTAGAGAAGTGTCATCTATCCGTCAGTCCCTAGTTACAGTGAAAGAGAAGATAGAGAAGCTCCGCGAAAAAGAGAAAGACTTAGAAGCCTTTTTAGAAGTTACTGAGAAAGAAGTTGAAGAAGCCAAGTTAGGAGCCTCAACTACTAGAAAGGAGTATGACGCATGCTGCGCTGCCTTGTTGACTGCCGACGACTTGGCCGATTTGGAGAAGAAGAAGAAATACTTGGAAGCTATGCTCAAAGATTTGGCCAACTACAAGTTGTGCCTAGATTAGGCTATAAACACTGCTTTATTTATTTTTTCCTTTCCTTCTTGCATTTGATTGTTTAGTAGATGTTCTCATCAGCAATAAAACTTCTTTTGCTTCACTTTATATTGCGCGTTCTCATTAATGTTCACTTTTGTTCTTGATTTATTTTTCAAGTGCTTTATGGATTTGAAGACTTAACATGCTTGTAGACTTTAACTTTAAGAACTAGCTGGCTTGAACACTTTAAATTTACAATGTAATAGACCTGGAAAAATCAACTTGACTTAAAATCGGAGACTTCAACTTGAACACTTAGCCTCTTATTAAAGAAACTACAATTATTCCATCCAAGACCTCAATTTGACATGGAAGACTTACCTCCTTTGAACCATCAAGACAAGACAGAGGGTTCAACGAAAGAATACATGTACACCTAATTTCCTAGTGTCGATCAAGTGAATTATATTCCATCATACCTCATTTGAAAAAAATGCCTTGGGTAATATGTATTTTTTTTGAACTCATATGACTGAACTTAGAATGAAACTCTAAGCTGCCTACGTACCTCGGTAAAGAGGATCAAGTCATTCCGTAGTTCGAAATGGGTGAGTTTTTTTTTTTTTTGCGTCCTAACTTTTTCCTAGGTTGCCTCTTTCGAGGTTTTCAACCTAGCGGACTTATTTTCTTTTTTTGGGACCGTGCATAGTTTATACTCTTGCGGGCCAGGAGCAACATGCAGTTTATGCTCATGCGTTAAGGAGCGTATTTGTTTTCTTCAAGTATAGTATCTTTTCATGAATTTCCCGTTGATGGCGCCAATCCGCAAACCTTCTGAGTCAACTATCTTGTAAGCGCCACTTGAGTATACCTCTTGTACGATATATGTTCCATCCCACTCAGTAGAGAATTTGCTCCAAGATCGACAAAAGGTAATAATAGGCCTTTTGACCACAAGAACTTGGTCACCCACTTGGAAAGATCTAAGGCTGTGATGACCCAAAAATTCATCTCTCATTTTATAAGTCAAAACTGTGTTCCGATGCCTTGAAAACCTCCTTTTATCTCACCTCGTTTTGTGTGCACAGTCCTGGCGTATAGCCGGAAAGCTTTTATGTGAAAAACTTAGAAAAATGCTAATTTTACCTTTAAAATTAAATTTAAGTTGATGTCGGTCAATATTTTGGGTAAACGGACCCGTACTCGTGATTTGATGATCCCAGAGGGTCAGTATTAAAATAAGAGACTTGGGCGTATGCACGGAATTAAATTCCGAGGTCCCAAGCTCGAGAAATAAATTTTTGAAAGAAATTGTTTTACTGAAATTATAAGAGTTTCTGGAAATTTGATTATATTTGAAATTGATGGTATCGGGCCCGTATTTTTGTTCCGGAGCCCGTTAGAGGTTTAATATGGTATTTGAGTGATGCCTGTAAAATTTGGTAAGAAACGGAGGTCATTTGACGTNTTGTGCAACGTATAGGTGTGGTGATGAGTATCTTTACGTTGGTGTCAAGCATGCCGTGAGTCGAATATTGTGATTTATGTGATTATTCATTAAGCATCACTTGAGTTTAATTTGACAATTATCTATGTTGGTGGTGTTTTCCTTGGTATTGATCATTGTTGAGTATTGGTTCAAGTTGAGAATTACTACTTGAAATTGAGTAACTAGGTGAGATTGGTTATAATTGTTTTTCCCTTGCCGGGTGATATTGATTCTTCTGTTGACTCCCTTGCCTGGACGTTATGGCTTTATTATTGTGGTTTGTATTGTTGATTTCCTTGTCGGATTGTTGCTATTGATTTGTTTGGGGTGAGGAAGAGTGTAAAGAACAAAGGGTGATTCCGTGTATGATATTGTGAGAAAGGGTGATTCTGTGCCATATTATGATATTAAAAGCACAGAGGGTGATGCCGTGCCATTTCTATTGATTTATTGTGAGGATGAGAGTAAAAGCACGAAGGGTGANATGCTAAATTCGTTGTTTAAGATGTTATTTTGGTGATTTGATTGCACGAGTAAGTCCGTAGGATGTTTTTAAGGTTGTGTACATGTTTGGTTTGGAGCCCCGAGGGCTCGAGTGAGTTTCGGATAGGCGTTAGAGTGTTTTTGGACTTAGAAAATCTGGTGAGGGTGCTGTTTCTGGTGTCTGGAAAATTGTTCTATGCGAACGCGTGGTAAACCACGTGAACGCAAAGAGTAAGTGGGGCTGGGGCTGGGATTTGCTCTATGCGAACGCATAGACCTGGGGTGTGAACGCATAGACCTGGGGTGCGAATGCGGAGCATTGGAAAATTACTCTACGCGAACGCACCAGGTCAAACGCGAACGCACAGTTATAGGGGNCTGTTACTTTTGTTGTTTAAATTGATATCTAATTTGTTGCTTTACTTCTTATTTCCATTATTTGATATTTCCTCCCCTCATCATGTTTCCCTTTCTTTGTATTTAGCTGCTTAATTCTTGTTGTTATTATTTTCTCCGTATATGATTAAACTGCACAAGTTTAGTTGGTTGTCGTGTCCTAGCCTCGTCACTACTTCGCCGAGGTTAGGGTCGACACTTACTCAATACATGGGGTCAGTTGTACTGATGCTATACTCTGCACTTTTGTGTAGTTCCCGGTACAGGACCCTACGAACCTTAGAGTGAGGAGGCTGCCTTCAGTCCATTTGGAGATTCTGAGGTAGTCCTGGAGGCGTCCGCAGGCCTTGGCGTCCCCTCCTACTTTATTTCCACTCCGTTCTTCTTTATTCTTATACAGATGTATTTATTTTGTTCAGAACTTTATATGTAGTATTCATAGACAGTCTGTGAAGTTGTGACACCAAATTCTGGGTTTAGTATTATGATTTTCGTAATGGCTTTTAATTAAGTTGTTAGACTTTATTTTCTATCGCACTTTTATTTCCGCTGATTTGTACATCACTTGTTATATGTTAAAAATAAATGAATAAGGTAAATAAATATTAATGTTATCTTGCCTAGCGGGTTTATTGTTAGGCGCCATCACGGTCCCGACGGTGGGAAATTCGGATCGTGACAAGTTGGTATCAAAGCACTAGGTTGCTTAAGTCTCACAATTCACGGACAAGCTTAGTAGAGTCTGAGGGATCAGTACGGCGACGTCTGTGCTTATCCCCCAGAGGCTACAGAGTTTAGGAATGACTTCACATCTATTCTTTTCTGTCGTGCGATTTGATTTCTCAACACTAATTGAATTTCTACTCTATTCTCTCGTAGATGGCGAGAACACGTGCTTCTTCATCCACTGATCAGCAGTCTGAGTCTCCAGTTGCAGCTCCTACGAGGGGCCGAGGACGAGGCTGTGCTAGAGACCGAGATAGGGGCATAGCTCCGCCCAGAGCAGCAACCCTAGTGGTGGAGCCTCAGGTAGAGTTTGCTGATGAGGTTCCTGCTCAGACAGTTCCGGTTGGACCAACTCAGGTTCCCAAGGGTTCCATTGCCACCCCTGTACTCCAGGATGCTCTGGTCCATCTAGTGAGCCTCATGGAGATCGTTTCTTAGGCAGGTTTACTTCCTACAGCACCAACTATCTCTCAGGATGGGGGAGGAGCCCAGATTCTCGCTACTCGCACTCCGGAGCAGTTGGCTTCTCAGTTCCAGACTCTAGCACGTCAGACAAATGGGGTAGTTCAGCCGAGTATTGTGGCTCAGACTAGTGATGGAGCAACTATGTCTGCTGATGCTTTGTGGAGGTTGGACCGGTTCACCAAGCTATTTACTGCTACTTATAGCGGTGCATCTTCAGAGGATCCCCAAGACTATTTGGGTAGCTGCCACAAGGTTCTACGGAACATGGGGATAGTGGAGACCAATGGGGTTGACTTTGCTACTTTTCCTCTGTCAGGTCCCGCTAAGACCTGGTGGAGAGATTATTGTTTGGCTAGAACCGATAGATCACCACCTTTGACTTGGGCCCAGTTCTCCGATTTGTTGCTGGAGAAGTTTCTCCCTATCACTCAGAGAGGATTATAGGAGGCAGTTTGAGCGTCTCCAGTAGGGTTCTATGACCGTCACTCAATATGAGACCAGATTCATTACCTTGTCCCGTCATGCTATTTTGATACTTCCCACCAACCGAGAGAGGGTGAGGAGGTTTATTGAGGAACTAGCTCAGTCGATTAGATTGCAAATGGCTAGAGAGGCAGGGAGTGATATTTCCTTTCAGGATGCAGCTAATGTGGCCAGACGAGTCGAGATGGTTCTATCACATGGGGGTGGTCAGGGGTTTGACAAGAGGCCTCGTCATTTTGGCCGGTTCAGTGGTGTCTCATATGGAGGCAGGGATTCTTTTGGTAGGGGCCATCCTCCTAAGCCATTTCAGTCAGCACTCCAGGTTTCTCACAGTGCTCCAGGTGGTCGTGGTTCCCACATGCAGTATTCTGATCAGTTTCCCTACAGTGCAGCACCAGCTCCTATCAGTGCACCGCCGCTCTAGAGTTCTCAGGGTGGTTACTCAGGTCGTCAGGGTCAGTTTCAGGGCCAACAGTCTCAGCAACCGAGATCTTGTTATACTTGTGGTAGTCCAGGGTACATTGCTAGATTTTGCCCTCGAGCCTTGAGCAGTTCTCAGCACCAGGGTTCTCGTGCCATGGTTCCCGCACCAGGTGTTCCACCACCCGCTTAGACATCCAGAGGTGGGGGTCGAGGTGTTAGAGGTGGAAGTCAGGAAGTTAGAGGTGGAGGCCAGGATACTAGAGGTAGAGGTCAGCCAGCAGGAGGCCGTCCTAGGGATGTAGTTCAGATTGGTGGGGCCCAGCCCCAATGTTATGCCATTCCAGCCAGACCTGATGCTGAGGCCTCCGATGCGGTTATCACAGGTATGGTTTCAGTTTGCAGCAGGGATGCTTCGGTT
>ML428135.1:0-23538 GCA_005239525.1 Nicotiana knightiana
CAGAGTTGAAGGATCAGTTGCAGGATTTGTTGGATAAAGGCTTCATTAGGCCTAGTGTTTCTCTTTTGGGTGCTCCAGAATTATTTGTCAAGAAGAAAGATGGCTCGATGGGGATGTGTATTGACTACCGGCAGTTGAATAAGGTTACTATTAAGAACAAGTATCCTTTTGCCGAGGATTGATGATTTATTCGACCAGCTTCAAGGTTCAGTATTTTCCAAGATTGACTTGAGATCTGGTTACCATCAGCTGAGGATTAGGGCGTCTGATGTCCCTAAGACAGCCTTTCGCACTCGTTATGGGAATTATGAGATCTTGGTGATGTCGTTTGGGTTGACAAATACCCCCGCTGCTTTTATGGAGTTGATGCACCGCGTGTTCAGGCCTTATTTGGACTCATTTGTGATTGTTTTCATTGATGATATTTTGATTTACTCCCGTAGCCGTGAGGAGCATGAGCAGCACCTTCGGGTCGTCCTCCAGACTTTGAGGGATAGTCAGTTGTANAAGATTGTCCTAGACCCACCTCAGCTACAGAGATCTGGAGTTTCTTGGGCTTAGCGGGTTATTATCGCCGGTTTGTGGAGGGCTTTTCATCCATTACAGCCCCGATGACCAGGTTGACTCAGAAGAGCGCTCATTTCAGGTAAACTGATGAGTGTGAGGCGAGTTTTCAGAAGCTCAAGACAACCTTGACCACGGCACCAGTGTTAGTTTTGCCCACAGGTTCAGGATCGTATATCGTGTATTGTGATGCTTCACGGGTTGGGCTTGGTGCAGTGTTGATGTAGGATTGCAAGGTTATAGCCTATGCTTCTCGTCAGTTGAAGGTTCATGAGAAGATATATCCAGTTCATGACTTGGAGTTAGCAGCTATTGTACATGCATTGAAGATTTGGAGGCATTATTTGTATGGTGTTCCATCTGAGGTGTTCAAGGATCATAAGAGCTTACAGTATTTGTTCAAACAGAAGGAGTTGAACATGAGGCACAGGAGATGGTTAGAGTTGCTGAAGGATTATGATATTACCATTCTTTATCATCCGAAGGCCAATGTGGTGGCCGATGCTTTGATCCGGAAGTCAACAAGTATGGGTAGTCTTGCTTATTTATCAGTCGGAGAGTGACCTCTTGCTTTGGATGTTCAGGATTTAGCCAACCGATTTGTGAGATTGGAGGTTTCTGAGACTGGCAGTGTTTTGCCCCATACCGTGGCCCGTTCTTCATTGTATGACCGTATTTGGGCCAGGCAGTATGATGATCGCTATTTATGCATTCTTAGAGATATAGTTAGGAACGGAGATGCCAAGAAGGTTACGGTTGATGTTGAGGGAGTTTTGAGGATGCAGGGTTGGATTTGTGTACCTGACGTGGATGGTATTCGTGATTGATACTTCAGGAGGCCCATAGTTCCCGGTATTTGATTCATCTGGGTGCCGCAAAGATGTACCATGACTTGCGGCAGCATTATTGGTGGCGTAGAATGAAGAAAGATATGGTAGCTTATGTAGCTCGGTGCTTGAACTGTCAGCAAGTTAAATACGAGCACCAGAGACCCGGTGGTTTGATGCAGCAGATTCAGCTTCCCGAGTGGAAGTGGGAGCGTATCACTATGGACTTTGTATTTGGACTCCCACGGACTCAGAGGATGTTTGATGCAGTATGAGTCGTTGTGGATAGGCTGACCAAGTCAGTGCACTTCATTCCAGTATCAGTTGCGTATTCAGCAGAGAAGTTGGCAAGGATCTATATGAGAGAGATTGTTAGACTGCATGGTGTGCCCATATCCATTATATCAGACCGAGGTACTCAGTTTACCTCCCATTTCTGGAGAGTATTTCAGTGAAAGTTGGGCACCCAGATTGATTTGAGTACAGCATTTCATCCTCAGACAGACGGACAGTCCGAGCGTACTATTCAAATTTTGGAGGATATTTTGTGAGCTTATGTCATTGACTTTGGTGGTTCATGGGACCAGTTCTTGCCTTTAGCTGAGTTTGCCTACAACAACAGCTATCAGTCGAGCATTCAGATGGCTCCATATGAAGCGTTGTATGGTAGACGGTGTCGGTCTCCAGTCGGATGGTTTGAGCCGGGAGAGGCTAGATTGTTGGGTTCTGAGTTATTCCAGGTTGCCCTGGACAAGGTGAAGATCATTAAGGATAGACTTCGTACGGCTCAGTCCAGGCAGAAGAGTTATGCGGATCGTAGAGTTCGAGATTTGGCATTTATGATAGGCGGCCGGGTATTTCTTCGGGTGTCGCCCATGAAGAGCGTGATGAGATTCGGAAAGAAGGGCAAGTTGAGCCCTAGGTACATTGGTCCATTTGAGATTCTGGACAAGGTAGGAGAGGTGGCCTACAGACTTGCATTGCCACCTAGTTTGTCAGTCGTGCATCCGGTATTTCACGTATCTATGCTCCGGAAGTATATTGCAAATCCATCTCATGTACTTGACTTCAGTGGTGTCCAGTTGGACAAGGATTTGTCTTATGAGGAGGAACCGGTAGACATATGAGACCGGCAGGTGCGACAGTTGAGATCGAAGAGTTATCCTTCGGTTTGTGTTCAGTGGAGAGGTCAGCCTGTTGAGGCAGCTACTTGGGAGTCCGAGCCCGATATTTGGAGCCGTTATCTCCACCTTTTCCCTGATTCAGGTACTTCTCTATGTCCGTTCGAGGACGAACGGTTGTTTTAGAGGTGGAGATTGTGATGACCCAAAAGGTCATCTTGTGTAAATTTAGCAAAATGTGTTTCAAGGCCTCGGAAGCCTCCGTTAATCTCACCTCGATGTGCGTGCATAGCCCGAGCGCGTAGCCGGGAAGTCTTTATGTGGAAATGTGTTAAACGGTTGAATTTATGATAATTAATGGAATAAAGATGACTTTGGTCAACATTTTTGGTAAACGGACCCGGACACGTGATTTGACGGTCCCGGAGGGTCCGTAGGAAAATATGGGACCTGGGCGTATGCCCGGAATCGAATTCCGAGTTCCCAAGTCTGAGAAATAAATTTTTAAAGGAAATTATTTTCTGGAAATAATAAAGAATTTTGAAAATGAACTTTGATGTGAAATCTGTGAATCTAATCCCGAACTATGGTTCTGAAGCCCGGAACAGGTTCAATATGTGTTATGTGAGTTCTCTGTAAAATTTGGAAAGAAACGGACTTGGTTTAATGTGTTTCGGATCAAAATCGGAGAATTTAGAAGTTTATGAAGTTTGAGAAAATTCTATAGATTTTGGAGTTTAATTCATTGTTTTTGATGTTATTTTGATGGTTATATTACTCGAATAAGTTCGTAGGATAATTTTGAAGTCATGTGTATATTTGGTTTTGATCCCCAAGGGCTCGGGTGAGTTTCGGGTAGGTGTCGGGGTGCAAAAGAGTTGGAAAGAATCTGGTTTTTGATATGTTTCTGATGTTCTGTGTTTTGCTCTCCGCGATCGCGGTGTGACTTACGCGATCGCGATGTGTTTATGGCTGGGGGTTGGGAAATTACCCTACGCGAACGCAGGGCCTGGTTTGCGATCGCGGAGCCTGGGGGCAGTACTCTATGCGATCACAAAGGGCCACATGCGAACGCGTAGTGCAAATGCGGGCTGGGGGCTGGGTGCTATTTTGCTCACTGCGAACGCGACCTCAGTGTCGCGATCGCGATGGTCTATGTTGGTATACTCTGCGATCGCAATCCATTCTTCGCGATCGGGTTGGTCTAGATACAGTACTCTGCGCGATCGCATGAGACATGTCGCGATCGCGTAGGTCATTTTTCCCAGCTATTTAAATGCTCAAAAACAGAATACCTATTACGGGATTTTCATATTTTTAACATCTTCTTCTTCTCCAAGACCCATAGCCGAGTTCCAAGCTGCCCTTCCTCCATAACCACTTAGGTAAGTGATCTTAACTCTAGTTTCCTCCATTTTCCTTCATCAATCACCAAATTCTAGGCCTAAAAACATGGAATCAAGGGTAGAAATTGGGGGTTTTGGGTAGAGTTAGGGCTTTTGGAAATTTTGGGAATTCAACCTCATTATGGGGTCAGATTTCAAAACAAATTGTATATTCGGGTTCGTGGGGGAATGGGTGATCGGGTTTTGGTCCGAACCTCGAGTTTGGACCAAGCAGGCCGGGGTCTAATTTTGGTATTTTTGGAAGAATTATGGGAAATGTATAATTAGGCTTTGGGATTGCGTTATTGAATTATTATTGATGTTATTAATTCAATTATGTTTATATATTATCATTTCGGAGTCGTATTCAAGAGGAAAGGCCGTGATTGAGGCTTGACTTGCATTCTTGGAGTCTAGGTAAGTGTTTGGCCTAAACTTAGCTTGAGGGAATAGGTATAGAGTCTTATTTGCTATGTGTAATTAATGTCCAATGTATAGGTGAAGTGACGGGTACCTATATGTTGTGGTCAAGCATGACCGTAAGTCGATTTTTATGAGTTGTTTAATGTTCTTTGATATTCTCCGTGTTGTGAATTATTGGGAACCTTGAAAGTCGTACCTTGAGGTCACTTCATGAGTTATAAAGTTATTGACTATGTGGTCGGTCGAGGATTTTTACTGTTGACATTATACCTCTGAGTGAGATTGGTTATAGCTGAGTCCCTTGCCGGGACAGTAGAATTTTGTTGATTATTTCTGAACATTTGAAATGCCGTGTTGTTAAACTTTCATATCATTTGTTGCTTTTACACTCATCATGCACGAGGGAACATTTTGTGCCGAGTGATTATTATTTATGCACGAGGGAATATTCTGTGTCGATGATTATTATTTATGCACGAAGGAACATTCCGTGCTGATTGATTATATTTATGCATGAAGGAACATTCCGTGCCGATTGATTATATTTATGCACGAAGGAAAATTCCATGTTAATTGATTATTATTTATGCGCGAGGAGACATTCCGTGCTGATTGATTATTATTTATGCGCGAGGGGACATTCCGTGCCGTGTTTATGATTATAATGCATGAGGGGACATTCCGTGACATGTTGATGATATATATATATATATATATATATATATATATATATATATATATATATATATATGTACGAGGAGACATTCAGTGTCGTGATTGTGATGTTTTATGCACGAGGGGACATTACGTGCCATGTTTTTGCTGTTTATGCACGAGGGGACATTTCGTGCCATATTTTATATTGTTATGCACGAGGGGACATGCTGTGATGTTTCTTTTCACTGTTTAATTCGTGTTGTCAATCCCCGTTATTATTTTTGGATATTTTAGACTATTGTTTCGTTTCCGTCATTTCAGTATTTGCTATCTCTTATCCCCAACATGTTCTTCCCCGTAACTGTATTCTTGTTTATTTTTCTGCTATACTATTAAACTGCACAGGTACAATTTGCTGTCGTGTCCTAACCTCGTCACTAATTCGCGGAGGTTAGGCTCGGAACTTACTCAGTAGATGGGGTCGGTTGTACTGATGCTACACCCGCACTTCTTTATGTTGTGCAAATTACACAGCCGGAACCAGTGGACATCGCTAGTGGGAGTGTCCTTCAGTCCATTCCAAACGACACCGAGGTAGTTCCGCATGTCGTTCGTGGATCTCGGCGTCCCTGTCTATCTTTCATTTAGTCATTTACGTGTTTTCCAGACAGATACATCACTTTTATTGTCAAACGGTTGTTTTTAGTCAAATCTTAGACAGGTTCGTGAGGTTGTGAGTCCACTTCCGGGTTGTAATTAAAGGGATTTCTGCGTTATTAGCTATTGTTATTTACCATTATGTTAATGCTTCCGCACTTTATTTCAATTATCTAGTTAATGTTTGTTACTTACACTTGTTAATAAATCAATTCAGTTAACATGTTGGCTTGCCTAGCGGGTACAACGTTAGGCGCCATCATGGCCCGAAGGTGGGATTTCGGGTCGTGAAAACTGGTTTGCCCGTGATTCGTGACACCTACGTGAACCTGGAGCTCTGATACCATGTTGTCATGACCCAAAATCCTAACTCAGGTCGTGATGGCGCCCAACACCGGGGTTAGGCAAGCCAACACTCAGATTACTAAGGATTTTCCCATATTTGATTAAACATCTCTACACGTGCCAAGTTTTAAAGTTCAAAACATTAATTGGAAAAGATAATTAGCCAATTTATCCAAAAGGAGTCATAAAGAGGCGTGAGCCGATATATATATATATATATACAGACCCGCAAACCATAATATCTACCACGTGTGTGCCAGGAACTAGTGTCACAAGTCCTACGGGCATGCTAACAGAATATACAAAAGATATAATATGACTGTCCCATTGCCTGGAAGAAATAGACGGGAATAACAAAAGAAACTCCATGGTGCTGCCGAGGATCGTCAGGAGGAGCAGCTCACCGTGAAGTCAGGTCCAATCTATACTCAGAATCGAGCTCCGGTCTGATAATCAGAATCACCAGCATCAGAACCTGTACAATTAAGTATAGAAGTGTAGCATGAGTACATAAATAAATATGTACCCAGTGAGTATCCAGTCTAACCTCGAAGAAGTAATGACGAAAGTTCGACTTGACACTCACTAAGGCCCAAACAAAATAATTTATCAAGATATGATGTCAGTAATAGGCATACGAGGATGAATAAAACATTAAACATTAAAGATAACAGTAATTCAAATAAATACTGGAAGTAAAATAAACAATTACTACTTCATTTTCCCCCAAATATCTTGACACTTCAATATCCATGAAATCATTAACAATTTAACATGCACATAACGAATAAGGAAAATCGGCCTGAGCCATCATAATAATCATATATGTGCACTGTCGAGGGTCGAACGGCCCGAACCATAATTACATCTTTCAATCTCGCCGTGGTGTATGGACTGCTCCCATGAGAGTGGGGGAAATAACACTCCGCTCGCGGAATGTAAATTGCGAAGCGGTCACATGCACACACAATATTAACCATAATGTATCTTTCAATCTCATTGTGGCATACAGCCCGCTCCCATGAGAGTAGGGGAAGTAACACTCTGCTCGCGGAATGTAAAATGCGAAGCAGTCGCATGCACACACAATATTCTTCATAAATTTATTTTCCAGTGAAAAATTCTTTTAAATTCTCAAATTTCATGATCTCAGGGAAACAAAGCTGGATATGACATAAATTCATAAAGCATATAGTTCATTTCAAGGAAAAACACATAGCATGGTGTAGGCCTAACTACCCGGACATAACAATAATAGCCGCTACATATGGACTCTCGTCACTTCGTACGTATGTAGCCCCAAAAACATTATCACATAGTCTTTTAAATCACCCAGGGGGACAATTCCCTCTTACAAGGTTAGAAAGGAGACCCACCTCACGTCGACCTAATCCCCGGGTCAAGAATGCGCCCGAAACTCCGAACTCGTCTCCCAAGGACTCGAAACTAATCAAACGTTACGTAAATACATCAAATTATACTCAAAAGCATGGAATTCTCCTATTTACTTAGTAATTTCATCCTACTTGAAGAAATCCCAAAATTCATCCCGGGGCCCGCACGCTCAGATTTCGGAAATTTTCGAAGAAATCACTTACTCATAACCTAAGGATCGTTAATATGTGGTTTTTGTATGATTTCATGGCTAATTAACGGGTAATTCCTTAAGTTTTCATAAAGCCCTAGGCTACTACCCAAATCCTTGATTTTCACTAATTAGGTAGTTAATTTGACTAGGAATTCATACATTAAACTAACATTAGGGTAGAATTCACTTACCTTTCAGTAGCTAGGTCGTAGGGCTCTTTTCCAAGCTCTCAAGGTCTCTAATGGTGGGAAAAATTGGAGAAAAATGAAGAATTCTCGTTTTTTAAAGAACTCACTACCTTCTGTGGTTCCGCACTTGCGGCTCATGGACCGCACCTGCAGCCTCGCACCTGCGAGTAAAGGCTCGCACCTGCAGAACTGGGACAAGGGGCCTGGGCTCGCACCTGCAGAACTAAGTCCGCACTAGCGGCTCCCAACCTGCGGGAAAGGGCCCGCACCTACGAGAAGAGGGCAGCCCATCTGGAGGTCTTACCTGCAAGGCTGAGACCGCAGGAGCGATCCCGCACCTGCGACTGGGCAACCGCACCTGCGGTCACACCAGAACAGGTGCACCAGCAATTGCTTAAGCTGGTTTTTAGCCTCGTATGGTGCCCGAGAGGCACCTGGGCCCACCCGAGCCCCCATCCAAGTATACCAACAAGTCTCAAATCATAATACGGACTCGATCGAGCCTTCGGAACATTCAAGACAACACTAATACTCAAAATCACACCTCAAAACCCCTAAAGATCAAACTTAAGAACTTCAAGTTCGTGAATTTGCTAACAATGCGCCGAATCGACCTATACTACTTGGAATAACACCAAATTTTGCAAGCAAGTCATGAATGACATAACGGAACTATTCCCGGTCTCGAAATTCCGTTCGGACCTCAATAACACAAAAACACGTCCCCAAACCACAATATAAACTTAAGGAAACTCTTATTTCGCTATTGGGCGCCGAAATGCTTCCGAGTCATCCAAAACCCATTCCGAACATACGCCCAAGTCCGAAATCATCATACGAAGCTACCGGAACCATCGAAACTCGATTCTGAGGTCGGTTACTCAAAATATTGACAGAAGTCAAACTTGGCCTTAAAGGCCAACCTTAAGGAACCAACTGTTCCTGTATCACCCTAAACACTTTCGAATCCCGAACCACCCGTCGCCGCAAGTCATAAATCACAATAAGCCGCTATGGGAAGTTTCATTTAGTTGAACGGGGTCCGATAACGCAAAATGATCGGTCGGGTCATTACATTCTCCACCTCTTAAACAAATGTTCGTCCTTGAACGGGTCTAGAATCATACCTGAAGTGCTGAATAAGTGCGGATATCTGCTCCGCATGTCCTCCTCGGACTCCCAAGTCGCCTCCTCGACTGGTTGGACCCTCCACTGGACCTTTACGGCAGAAAATCTCTTGGATCTCAACTGACGATCCTGCCTGTCAATAATAGCAACTGGCTCCTCCTCGTAGCCCAACCTCACATCCAACTAAATAGTGCTGAAATCAACCACGTGAGAGAAGTCGGTGTGGTACCTCCGGAGCCTGGATACGTGAAAGACCGGATGAACTCCGGATAAACTAGGAGGTAAAGCTAGCTCGTAAGCAACCTCCCCAACTCGCCTCATCACCTCGAAGAGACCTATAAACCTCGGGCTCAGCATGCCCCTCTTCCCGAACCTCATAATACCCTTCATCGGCGAGACCTTCAACAGTACCTTGTCTCCCTCCATAAATGCTACATCACGCGCCCTCTGATCCACGTAACTCTTCTATCTGGACTGTGTTGTGCGGAGCCTCTCCTGAATCAGCTTCACCTTCTCCAATGCATCCTTCACCAAGTCGGTGCCATATAACTTATCCTCGCCAGGCTCAAACCACCTGATAGGAGAACGACATCGCCGACCATACAAAGTCTAAAATGGAGCCATCTCGATGTTGGACTGATAACTATTATTGTAAGCAAACTCGGCCAAAGGCAAGAACTGGTCCCACTGACCTCCGAAGTCAATCACACATGCCCTGAGCATGTCCTCCAATATCTGAACTGTACGCTCCGACTGACCATCAGTCTGAGGGTGAAATGATGTGTTGAGATCTATCTGGGTACCCATCTCACTATGCAATGCTCTCTAGACGTGCGAGGTGAACTGAGGACCTCGATCTGATATAATGGACACCGGCACAACGTGCAATCAGACTATCTCCCGAATGTTGATCTGGGCCAACCTCTCAGAAGTATACGTTGTAGCCACTGGAATGAAATGCGCCGATTTGTTCAATCTGTCCACAATGACCCAAATCGTGTCAACTTTCCGAAAGGTCTGAGGCAACCCGACCACGAAGTCCATAGTGATGTGTTCCCACTTCCACTCAGGAATGGGCATCTGCTGAAGTAGGCCTCCTGGCCTCTGGTGCTCATACTTAACATGCTGGCAATTAAGACACCTAGACACATACTCCACAATGTCCCTCTTCATCCGCCTCCACCAGAAATGCTGCGTCAAATCACGATACATCTTCGTAGCACCAGGATGAACAAAATACTGAGAACTGTGTGCCTCCTCTAGAATCCTCCCTCTCAGTCCATCAACATTAGGAACACATAAAAGGCTCTGAAGTCTCAGAACACCATCCTCACCAATAGTAACCTCCTTGGCACCACCCTGAACCACTATCTCCCGTAGCTCTGCCAAGTACGGATCATCAATTTATCGAGCCTTAATCTCTCCTAATAACGAAGACTGAGCAACCACATGTGCTAAAACTCGGTGAGGCTCTGAAAGGTCTAACCTCACCAGGCGATTATCCAAGGACTGAATGTCCAAGGCTAGAGGTCTCCCATCTGCTGCAATATAAGCCAAGCTACTCATACTCTCTGCCTTCCTGCTCAAGGCATCTGCTACCACATTTGCCTTGCCCGGATGATAAAGAATGTTGACATCATAATCCTTTAACAACTCAATCCATCTGCGCTGTCTCAAATTAAGACCCCTCTGCTTGAACAAGTGCTGCAAACTGCGGTGGTCTGTATAAACCTCACAGGACACCCCATACAAGTAGTGCCTCCAAATCTTAAGAGCATGAACAATCGCCGCCAACTCTAAATCGTGCACAGGGTAATTATTCTCATGCACCTTCAGCTAGCGCGAAGCATAAGCAATAATTCTCCCTTCCTTCATCAACACACATCCCAAACCGACGCGTGAAGCGTTGCAATACACTATATACATCCCCGAACCGGAAGGATATACTAGAACTGGTGTTGAGGTCAATGCTTTCTTGAGCTTCTGAAAGCTCGCCTCACACGCGTCGGACCATCGAAACGGCGCATTCTTCTGAATCAATCTAGTCAATGGATCTGCAATAGAAGAGAACCCTTCCACAAATCGGCGATAATAACCTGTTAAGCCTAAAAAGCTCCTGATCTCTGTAGCTGAAGTAGGACACGGCCAACTCTGAACTGCCTCAATCCTCTCCGGATCAACCTTGATACCCTCTCCGGATACCACATGCCCCAAGAATGTCACAGAATCCAACCAGAACTCACACTTGGAGAACTTAGCATATAGCTTCTGTTCTGCAAAGTCTGGAGCACAACTCTCAAATGCT
This sequence comes from Nicotiana knightiana, assembly GCA_005239525.1. NCBI lineage: Eukaryota > Viridiplantae > Streptophyta > Magnoliopsida > Solanales > Solanaceae > Nicotiana > Nicotiana knightiana. The sequence continues at coordinate 11,189 of ML428135.1, forward strand.
GCTCGTGCTCCCCCAGTCTACGTGAGTAAATCAAAATGTCACCAATGAAGACAATGACAAAGGAATCAATATACGGCCTGAACACCCTGTTCATCAAGTCCATAAATGATACTGGGGCATTAGTCAAGCCAAAGGACATCACCAGGAACTCTTAATGGCCATATCTCGTACGAAAAGCAGTCTTCGGAACATCTGAGGCCCGAATCCTCAACTGATGATATCCCGATATCAAATTAATCTTAGAAAATAGCCGAGCACCCTGCAACTGGTCAAACAAATCATCGATGCACGGCAAAGGATACTTGTTCTTAATGGCGACCTTGTTCAATTGTTGGTAATCAATAAACATCTGCATGGACCCATCCTTCTTCTTCAAGAATAGAACTGGAGAACCCCACGGCAATACACTCGATCTGATGAACCCCTTAGCCAACAACTCCCCAAGCTGCTCCTTCAACTCTTTCGGAGCCATACGGTACGGAGGAATAGATATAGGTTGGGTGCCTGGAGCTAAATCAATGCAGAAATCAATATCACGATCTGGAGGCATGCTTGGAAGGTCTGAAGGAAATACATCAGCAAACTCTCGAACAACTGGCACTGAATAAATAGTCGGAGACCCGGTGGTGTTGTCCCGCACATAAGAAAGATATGCCAGACAACCCTTCTCGACCATATGTCGAGCCTTCAGGAATGAAACAACCCGGTTGGCTGCACTAACTGAGGAACCTCTCCACTCCAGCCTAGGCAACTCGGGCATGGCTAAGTAACTGTCTTGGCATGGAAATCTAGCACGGCATGATAAGGAGATAGCCAATCCATGCCTAGAATAACCTCAAAATCAACCATGTCGAGCAATAGAAGGTCCGCTCGTGTCTCGAACCCACAGAATGTGACCACACAAGACCGATAATCGGTCTACCACCACAGAATCGCCCACATGAGTGGACACATATATAGGAGAACCCAAGGACTCACGAGGAACATCCAGAAAATGAGAAAGTAATGCTGAAACATATGAATAGGTAGATCCTGGATCAAATAACACTGATGCCTCTCTACCACATACTGAAATAATACCTGTAATCACGGCATCTGAGGCCACTGCATCTGATCTGGCCAGAATAACGTAGAATCTAGCTGGAGCACCGGAAGACTGAGCTCCACCAGAATGAACAGGAGTTGACTGACCTCCCCCTGACTGGCCTCCACCTCTAAGACGACCCATGCCGCCCTGTCCTCCACCTTTAGGTGGCCGGACTGCTGGTGCTGGACCCATAGGCTGATAACCCTACTGCATTGCTTTGCCACTAAACCTGGGACAATGCCCCTTCATATGACCTGGATCCCCACACTCATAACAACCTCCAGGTATCATAGCCTGCTGCCCCGAAGAGGAACCCTGAATGGTCGGAGAGCGATGTGTACTCTCTGGCATAGCACTGAAGTAGGGATTGGAGGATTTCGGATGACTGGAATAACCACTGGGTGAACTCTGAATGGCTGGAGAGCGGTAGGAACGCTCTGGCATGGCGCTGAAATGAGGCCTCGCTGGAACACCTCAGGGAGGTGGGGGTGCTGAATATGAAGGCATGCTGGGCTGACCACTACCAAACTGACTTCTGCCCCTAACTGGGGCACCTCTGAAATCTCTAGAGAATCTAGCCCTCTTATCCTGCTGCCCTGCTCCCTTCTCCTCGACCGATACCCCTCGATCCTGCGGGCAATCTTCAGTATGAGCTGATAAGGAGTAATCATCTCCACCTCTCGGGCCATGGTGGACCTAATACCTGGATGCAACCCAACCACAAATCTCCGCACTCTCTCAACATCAGTAGGTAGTATCATGAGTGCATGGCGAGACAACTCTGAAAATCTAGCCTCATAGTCTGTTACTGACATTTTTCCCTGCTCCAGCTGCTCAAACTGATACCGCAACTCTTCCCTCTCATAGGGTGGGATATATCTGTCTAGAAACATCTGAGTAAACTACTCCCAAGTGATAGGAGGAGAGTATGCTAGCCTGCTGAGAATATAAGACTGCCACCATTTGCAAGATCTGCCCTCCAACTGAAAGGTAGTGAAATCCACCCCATAGGACTCTAGTATCCTCATGTTGTGCAGAATGTCCCTGCATCTGTCAATGAAATCCTGGGCATCCTCGCCTCGCTCACCCCCGAAGACTGGAGGGTGCGATCGAGTCCATCTATCCAATAACTTCTGCAGATCGTCGTCCACAGCTGGTCTGGGCTCAGGTGTTGCTGCCACAGGCTGGACCCCATCCATGGCCAATGTACCCGGGGTATGATGTACTGCTGCTGCCTGACCTGCAGCCTGGGCAGTAGGGGTCTAGGCTCCCCCTCCCGCCTGAGATGTGGCAGGATCTGCTGGGAATAAGCCAGCCTGGGACATAGTGTCCATAAACCGCATCATACGGCCTATGACCTCCTGGAAGCCTAGCATCGTCATGAAGTCCACTGGAGCAGGATCTGCTGGGGGCACCTCGTCCTTCTCCTCTATGATAGGATCCTCTGGTGGTGATGCAAGTGCAATAGCTCTAGGACGCTCTCGTCCCCTACCTCGAGTTGGTGCCCTCCCCCGGCCTCTGCCACGGCCTTGGACAATGGGGGTAGCGGCCCCTCCCGGGTCTGGAACATCGGATGCGTTCGTCTTCACCATCTGTGAGAGAATAGAAGAATGAGTTTTAGTAAATCATCGTCTGCACGATAGAATATGAATAAAGAGAGGTTTCCTAACACCCCATATCCTCCTGAAGATAAGTACAGACGTCTCTGTACCGATCCGCAAGACTCTACTGGGTTTGCCCGTGACTCGTGAGACCTACGTGAACCTAAAGCTCTGATACCATGTTGTCACGACCCAAAATCCTAACTCAGGTCGTGATGTCGCCCAACACCGGGGTTAGGCAAGCCAACACTCAGATTACTAAGGATTTTCCCATATTTTATTAAACATCCCTACACGTGCCAAGTTTTAAAGTTCAAAACATTAATTGGAAAAGATAATTAGCCAGTTTATCCAAAAGCAATCATAAAGAGGCATGAGCCAATATATATATATAGACCCGCAAACCATAATATCTACCACGTGTGTGCCAGGAACTAGTGTCACAAGTCCTACGGGCATGCTAACAGAATATACAAAAGGTATAATATGACTGTCCCAGTGTCTGGAAGAAATAGACAGGAAGAACAAAAGAAACTCCATGGTGTTGTCGAGGATCGTCAGGAGGAGCAGCTCACCGCGAAGTCAGCTCCAATCTATACTCAGAATCGAGCTCCGGTCTGATAACCAGATGCACCAGCCTCAGATGCAGTACAATTAAGTACAGAAACGTAGCATGAGTACATAAATAAATATGTACCCAGTGAGTATCCAGTCTAACCTTGAAGAAGTAGTGACGAGAGGTCGACTTGACACTCACTAAGGTCCAACAAAATAATTTATCAAGATATGATGTCAGTGATAGGCATACGAGGATGAATAAAACAGTAAACAGTAAAGATAACTGTAATTCAAATAAATATTGGAAGTAAAATAAACAATTACTACTTCATTTTCCCCCAAATATCTTGTCACTTCAATATCCATGAAATCATTACCAATTTAACATGCGCATACGGAATAAGGACAATCGGCCTGAGCCATCATAATAATCATATATGTGCACTGCCGAGGGTCGAATGGCCCGAACCATAATTACATCTTTCAATCTCGCCGTGGTGTACGGCCCGCTCCCATGAGAGTGGGGAAATAACACTCCGCTCGCGGAATGTAAATTGCGAAGCGGTCACATGCACACACAATATTAACCACAATGTATCTTTTAATCTCGCTCTGGCGTACGGCCCGCTCCCATGAGAGTAGGGGAAGTAACACTCCGCTCGCGGAATGTAAATTGCGAAGTGGTCGCATGAACACACAATATTCTTCATAAATTTATTTTCCAGTGAACAATTCCTTTAAATTCTCAAATTTCATGATCTCAGGGAAACAAAGCCGCATATGACATAAATTCATAAAGCATATAGTTCATTTCAAGGAAAAACGCAAGGCATGGTGTAGGCCTAACTACCCCGGACATAACAATAATAGCCTCTACGTACGGACTCTCGTCACTTCGTACGTACGTAGTCCCCACAAACATTAGCACATAGTCATTTAAATCACCTAGGGGGACAATTCCCTCTTACAAGGTTAGAAAGGAGATTCACCTCGCGTCGAACCTACTCCCCGGATCAAGAATGCGCCCGAAACTCCGAACTCGACTCCCAAGGACTCGAAACTAATCAAACGTTACGTAAATACATCAAACTATACTCAAAAGCATGGAATTCTCCTATTTACTTAGTCATTTCATCCTACTTGAAGAAATCCCAAAATTCATCCCTAGGCCCGCATGCTCGGATTTTGGAAATTTTCGAAGGAATCACTTACCCATAACCTATGGATCGTTAATATGTGATTTTTGTATGATTTCATGGCTAATTAACGGGTAATTCCCTAAGTTTTCATAAAGTCCTAGGTTACTACCCAAATCCTTGATTTTCACTAATTAGGTAGTTAATTTGACTAGGAATTCATGCACTAAACTCACATTATGGTAGAATTCACTTACCTTTCAGTAGCTAGGTCGTGGGGCTCTTTTCCAAGCTCTCAAGGTCTCTAATGGTGGGAAGAATTGGAGAAAAATGAAGAATTCCCGTGTTTTAAAGAACTCACTGCCTTATGTGGTTTTGCATCTGCGGCTCAAGTTCTGCACCTGCGGTCTCGCACCTGGGAGTAAAGGCTCGCACCTGCGGAACTGGGACAAGGGGCTTGGGCCCGCACTTGCAGAACTGAGTCCACACTAGCGGCTCCGAACCTGCGGGAAAGGGCCCGCACCTGCGAGAAGAGGGCAGCCCATCTGGAGGTCGCACCTACGAGGCTGGGACCGCAGGAGCGATCTCGTACCTGCAGTCACACCAGATTAGGTGCACCAGCAATTGCTTCAGCTGGTTTTTAGCCTCGTATGGTGCCCGAGAGGCACCGGGGCCCACCCGAGCCCCCGTCCAAGTATACCAACAAGTCCCAAATCATAATACGGACTCGCTCGAGCCTTCGGAACATTTGAAAAAACGCTAAAACTCAAAATCATTCCTCAAAACCTCTAAAGATCAAACTTAAGAACTTCAAGTTCGTGAATTTTCTAACAATGCGCCGAATCGACCTATACTACTCGGAATGACACCAAATTATGCAAGCAAGTCATGAATGACATAACGGAACTATTCTCGGTCTCATAATTCCGTTTGGACCTCGATAACACAAAAATACGTCCCCAAACCAGAATATGAACTTAAGGAAACTCTTATTTCGCTATTGGGCGCCGAAACGCTTCCGGGTCATCCAAAATCCATTCCGAACATACGCCCATGTCCGAAATCATCATACGAAGCTACCGGAACCATCGAAACTCGATTCCGAGGTCGTTTACTCAAAATGTTGACCAAAGTCAAACTTGGCCTTAAAAGCCATCCTTAAGGAACCAAGTGTTCCTATATCACTCTAAACACTTCCGAATCCCGAACCACCCGTCCCCCCGAGTCATAAATCACAATAAGCCGCTATGGGAAGTTTCATTTAGGGGAACGGGAACGACCGGTCGGGTCGTTACAATATATATACGGCTATCAAAGTATATATATATATATATATATATATACACACACATACACACACAAACACACACACACACACACACACACACACACACACACTTCAGTGTAAAGCTATAACGTATATATAACTTGTTATAGTATATGTTAGTGTGTGTATATATAACACAGACAGTTCGTGCTACTTTAACTACATATATAGCATGTTATAGTGTATGTTACTGTATTCAATATTTGTATTATAACAGAGTTAATGAATTACATTCATTCATCACTAGGTTATAAGTCGATGAATCAATTGTAACAGATTAATTGATATAAGTCGAGACGTTTTGTTTTTAATATTCAACAATGCATCTGAGTAGGTTATAAGTCGATGAATCAAATTATATATCCTAATTAGGATCTTGACAAATCTATCAATCCCTAAAATACAAAGCCCAGAAATACAAGGCCCAGAATAACAGCCCAAATCCAAATATAAATCCAACAGCATTTCCTATTTAACTTTCAACTAGATTTTTCATCTAGCATGATCTGCATGATAATTAAAATTCTAGGAGTTTGAACTTAGATGACATGAAATATTTAGCAGTGTGGGAAAATGAAATACAGATTAGGTACATCTCCAGATAAGCACTTCTCCCACTTGAATTTTCAACTAGTATTAATTATTCACTTGCATGATCTGCGTGATAATTACTCTACGAGTTTGGACTTGGATCACATGCTTTTTTGTTTTGCCATGTTTTACTAACAAAAACAGGGAAGTTATAATTATCCACTTTCCATTTTGAAAGCAAAATAACCAAAAGAAAACAGTTCTTGGATAAGTAAAAATTTTATAGTAGCTCTAGATATCCTTTGAGTGATATAACACTAATAATACATATAACTTAATTAAAATCTCGTAATAAAATGATAAAAGGCACTTAAAGTCAAGTTATTTTAATAATCTGAATCTTCTTATAGTATATATTAACATGCTTTATCATGTAGTCTTCCGCATAAGACGGATTACTCCTTGTTATACAAATTGTTTTTCGTCCAAGTTGTAGAATTTTATATCTGTTGGTGTACGCCACTATACTTAAAAATATAATTACATTGGTAATTGCCCCTTGAAGTTAGCATATTCACATTTAGAAATTGGCATGACATGTTTATAAATTTGGACAGTCTGCTATTCTAATTTTCTGCAGCAAACGAAAAAGAAGATCAATTTTGAGAGAGTTGAGAGTTTAGAAAGATGTCAGCTAACTCCACCCCAGTTCCTCTTCTTACCCCCTACAAAATGGGAAGATTCGAGCTCTCTCATAGGTACTCTGTCTTAATTTTTATCTTTTTCCTTTTTCATTTTGCATGTACTGTCTCAGACATATCTCTTGTAATAATATCCTATATAACAACACTTCTCTATAAAAGTCAAGTTTTTTCAGAATCAATTTTCATGTTATGTTATAATATATGATCTCTATAACAACATTTCGCTATAATAGCCAAAAATATTCGGAACAAATGAAACTGTTATAGAGAGGTTTGATTGTAAATTAAGGTGTATATTGTTATGAGTTGCAGAGTAGTGATGCCACCAATGACAAGGAACAGATCATACAATAATACTCCACAGCCACATGCTATTGAATATTATGCTCAAAGAGCTACAAATGGGGGATTTCTCATTTCTGAATCAGCCAGTGCCTCTGATATCTCAAAAGGGTAAACACTTTAATTTCCTGTGTATTTTTCCCTTTATGCGCTCATGTCTAAATCTTTAACCTTTTTTTTTAGTTACAGATGTTGTTAGTGTTTGTTTTTCATATAGGCAGCAACTTAGGGCTACAGAAACACTAAGCAGTAATAAAAATTTGAACACTTCAAAATATCAACTTTAATTATCTACATTTATAGATCCACTTGCAGTTAAATTCAAAACTTTTAATTGTAGCCGGACAGATTTATTATTTATCTTTTTTAACCCGTATACATAGATTATATATTTATTATACACATATTATACATATATTATACAAATATTAAACTTTTGCCGGCTATTTTGGTTTACGCAATTAGGTGGCGGTTATTTGCGTTAATTCTTCTATATATGGAATGAAGGAGCATTTTAGTCCTTCGGTGATGGGTTCACCCAAAATTCAATATTTTTCGATGTTGGGCATAATGTATATTTGAAAATCCACTAAAATTTCAATGAATATATTATATTTGTGCCCATAATTTTAAAGCTAGAATGAGTTCAATGCTATAAAACCTTAAAGGTCAAATCCATCTTATTAATGACAACTCAATAAAATGTACTTTAGCCCTCTTAATTGTTAAGTGTAGGACTTGATCTTTGTGTTAATTCATTTGATTTTGAAGGGGTCCAAATATGCCTGGAATTTGGACAGAGGAACAAACAGAGGCTTGGAAACCCATTGTTGACTCAGTTCATAAAAAAGGTGGTATCTTCTTTTGTCAAATCTGGCATCCTGGCCGCATTCTCCACTCAGGCCTCGACAATTTTCTATTATTTTGGCGTGCAGGTTGGGAAATTTGTTGTATTTTCTATTGATTTTATAATATAAGAAAACTTCAAATTAATGAATATATATACAATGATATATAGTAATAATACATGTGTAATGTATTTTATATATTGCATCATAGTACCTGACGACAAAGAGTATATCATGCCAACACCTCAGCAAGTGAGAGCTAATGAAATCCCTCATATTATCGAAGATTTTAGGATTGCAGCCCGCAATGCTATTAAAGCCGGTGAGTTATACATTAATTACTTTTTCAGTCTTGTTGTTTATGAGGGAAATATGCATTTAATGGTGGTGAAAACTTAAACGTTCGACAAAACTTGATGAATAGTCACTTGTTGGTATTGCTTATTAAATTTAGGATTTGATGGAGTCGAGATCAACTCTTCAAACGGCTTCATTATCGACCAATTCTTGAATGACCAAGTCAACGACAGGACTGATGAATATGGTGGAAGTATAGAGAACCGTTGCCGTCTTGCTCTTGAAATTATTGAAGCAGTTGTGAAGGAAATTGGAGCTGATAAAGTTGGCATAAAACTCTCTCTCTTCTCAGAAGTGCACGGGAATAAAGACTCGAACCCTGAACCTCTGACAACCTATTTGGCTAAGGAACTCACTAAGCTTGGGGTTCTATATCTTCACGCGGTTGAGCCAAGGGAAGAGCCACGTTGCCTCAAATCGATAAGAATGGCTTTTGAGGGGACTCTTATTTCTTCTGGTGGCTACAACAAAACTGACGGAGATGAAGCTATATCTGAAAACTATGCTGATTTGATATCATTTGGACGTTTGTTCTTGGCGAACCCTGATTTACCTAAGCGTTTTGAGGTTAATGCACCACTAAACAAGCATGATAGGAGCACTTTCTATATGACAGATCCAGTTGTGGGTTACACTGATTACCCATCTCTACAAGTTGCTTGTTAAGTCAAGTATTATCTTTGTGGAACATAAGTGGAGTTTGCTTCTACCTGATAAAAAGGGGTATTGTTATCTAAATAAAGGCAAACTAACTATTGTGTGATGTGGTCAGTACGAAGTTGTGTTTACTTTCTAGTTTGTTTGTTAAAATAAGAGATGATGATTTTACTGCCTCCTCGGACGTGGGGTATATGTCAAATTACAATGTGACTTGTATGTGTTTTTAAAGATAATCAAAGTTACGTGTGGCGATGATCCTTTGTTTACACTCCTATGTTTGACTATAACTATACGAAAGTAGTTAATACCCAACAATTTGAGATTACAAAAATGTGAAATAAATAAAGAAAATGTGAAAATCTGCAAAGTAAAGATCCAACTTTTAGCTTCATAAACAAAAATCACAATATGTAACCCCAAAAGTAAATAGAAATCAGACCACCAGTCCACCATCATAGAAAAAGCAGAGTCGTCTGACATTGAAAGAGTGAAGAAGACAATAGAATTTTTACCACATCAATAGAAACATACTGAAGAGTAAAAAAGAAAAAGAAGGTTGAGAAACTGGAAGAGAACTTCGAAAATATCACAGAAGAGACAATGTTTGCAATTCCAGGAGAGACCCCAATTGTTTAGCTTTATATTATCAGAAAAGATATAGCTATGCGTTTTATCATAGATTTTTAAATTTATTTTAAAGAAAATCTGATTTGGACGAAGTTTGATTTGAAAATAAAATCGATTTAGACATTATTTTTCAAAACATATTTCACTTTTCTTTTCTTTTTTTTCTAAAATGAAACGTGATTTATGCTCATAAGTTCTAAAACCTATCAAAAATACACATCAATACCAAACAAACAAACTTGCTAATCCTGTATATGCATAACCTTTATCGGTGCCATTTATTATTATTACTAGTAGTCGTACCCACGCAATGCACGGTCATTATTAAAAAATATTAATTATGTTAAATTTTCACCGGTTAAAATTAAAGAAGAAACTAATTATACATATAGACTACCAGATTAGGAAAAAACTACTCCACAGTTTGGATTGGCTGTTTATTTTGTTTTTAGAATAATTTTAAAACTCCAAATTTATTAACTCAAAAAGAATAACTAATTATAACAATACATAATGCATAATGTAAATCCTTTAAAGTTTAAGTTAAAAAAATAACTATTACCTAATTTAAATTAAAAGTTTTTATTTTCGTTTTTATTTTAAAATAATTTTATAGCTCTAACTTGAAACTACTCCCCAATGTGAATGGATATTTTCTTTCATTATATATTTTTCTTTTTTTATTATAGCTAATCTTATTTTTTGTTTTTTATTTCAAAATAATTTTAAAACTTCAACTTGAAACTACTCCCCAATTTGAATAAAAAAAAATTTATATATATTTTCGTTTTTTATTATAGTTAATTATAAGATAACTATATTTATTAATTCAAATAGAGTAACCAACCAATTAATTCAAAGTTTAAAATTCGAAAGGTTTTTTAGTTAGAAAGGTAGTTTGTTTTGTCCTAATGCTACTTGGCTTTTTGTGGTTGTGCCACTTGTCTTAATATTGTGTTTTTACCTTTCCTTTTTATTATATATGGATTATGACACACCATAGTCATGAACCTAAATAAGTCTGACACAAAATCATTATTTTTATAATGAACTACATAATACACTATCCTAAAATCATAACCTGATATTTTAATATCAACTGCTAATAACACAATCACTAGCTACTACAATTCGTCAATTGCAATAATATTATAAGATACAACAGTCCAAAAAAATGATAGTAACTAGCCGGTGAATTAGTTTGGTCGTAATAGATGATGCGTTTTTTTTATAAAATACAAAATTTTGGGTAATTTTTGAAATTATTAAAAAACCCAAAGGTAATATTTTGTGCCAAAAACATGTGTAGAGCTAGTTTTGGACTTTAAAAATTTTGTTTTCAATTTCTGTCAAAATATGGATAAAATTTATAAACAAACAGGTTTTGTCAAAAAAAATTGAAAAAAGCTTGGCAAAATCTATAGCCAAACGGGGGCATAGTATAAAATAGCCTACATGTGGTTTGCTGCTAAAGAGAATTATAGCTTGTTTTGCCAAGCTTCTCCAAATTCAAAAGCACTAAAAAATACTTTTATTTCAAAGTTGAAGTGTTTGGCCAAGCTTTTAGAAGAAAAAAAAGTGTTTTTGAGCAGAAGCAGTTTTCGAGAAGCAGAAAAAAATAGTTTCTCAAGTACTTTTGAGAAAAATACACTTAGAAGCAGTTTTTAAAAAGCTTGACCAAACACTAGTTTTTGCTCAGAAGTGTAATCAGTCAAACACAAATTGATTCTCATCAAAGTACTTTTGAGAAAATATACTTCTTAAAATTTAAGCTCATTTTTACAGCTTGGCCAAACGGGCTATTACATGCAAGTGTTTAATGGTCAATCCAATAGGCCCACAAACGGGGCATTTTCATCTATACCCGTTTTTTGTGTCACGTTTTAACTTGTGCCTGCTTTGCAAATAAAATTGCAAGTGTACCCGCTTTTTCGCATAACTTCAGCATACGGGGCTGAAGTAGCAAATCACCAAAAATTCAGCATTCTAATAGACGGGCCTGAAGTAGAAAGTCTGTTGAACTAAGTGTGCTGAAGTTTTTGTTTGTAATTGATGAACTTAAGCATAGTAGCTGAAGTTTTGTTCTCTATTTGCTGAAGTTTTTGTTTAACTTGTGCACGTCTTAACGCAAAGCTTTTGTTTGTAATTGTTGTAAGTTTTTTCTTTTTTTGTAACTGACGAACTTCAGCTCTAGAGCTGAAGTTTTTGTTTTGTAACTGGCGAACTTCAGCTCTAGAGCTGAAGTTTTTATTTTTTTAACTGGCTAACTTCAACTCTAGTTTTTGTTTTGTAACTGGCGAACTTCAGCTCTAGAGCTGAAGTAGCTGAAGTTTTATTATCTATTTGCTGAAGTTTTTGTTTAACTTGTGCACGTCTTAACGCAAAGCTTTTGTTTGTAATTGTTGTAAGTTTTTTCTTTTTTTGTAACTAACGAACTTCAGCTCTAGAGCTGAAGTTTTTATTTTGTAACTGGTTTTGTTATCGATTTGCTGACGTTTTTGTTTTTGTAACTGGCGAACTTCAGCTCTAGAGCTGAAGTTTTTGTTTTGTAACTGGCGAACTTCAGCTCTAG
>ML428135.1:23696-61704 GCA_005239525.1 Nicotiana knightiana
GTTTTTGTTTTTGTAACTGGCGAACTTCAGCTCTAGAGCTGAAGTTTTTGTTTTGTAACTGGCGAACTTCAGCATTCTAGTAGACGGGCCTGAAGTAGAAAGTGTGCTGAAGTTTTTGTTTGTAATTGATGAACTTAAGCATAGTAGCTGAAGTTTTGTTCTCTATTTGCTGAAGTTTTTGTTTGTAATTGATGAACTTAAGCATAGTAGCTGAAGTTTTGTTCTCTATTTGCTCAAGTTTTTGTTTAACTTATGCACGTCTTAACGCAAAGCTTTTGTTTGTAATTGCTGAAATTTTTATTTTTGTAACTGGCGAACTTCAGCTTTAGAGCTGAAATTTTTGTTTTGTAATTGGCGAACTTCAGCTCTAGAGCTGAAGTTTTTGTAACTGGCGAACTTCAGCTCTAGAGCTGAAGTAGCTGAAGTTTTGTTATCTATTTGCTGAAGTTTTTGTTTAACTTGTGCACATCTTAACGCAAAGCTTTTGTTTGTAATTGCTGAAGTTTTTGTTTTTGTAACTGGAAAACTTCAGCTCTAGAGCTGAAGTTTTTATTTTGTAACTGGCGAACTTCATCTCTAGAGCTGAAGTAGCTGAAGTTTTATTATCTATTTGCTGAAGGTTTTGTTTAACTTGTGCACGTCTTAACGCAAATCTTTTGTTTGTAATTGCTGATGTTTTTATTTTTGTAACTGGCGGAGCTGAAGTTTTTATTTTATAACTGGCGAACTTCAGCTCAGCTCTAGAGTTGAAGTAGCTGAAGTTTTGTTATCTATTTGCTGAAATTTTTGTTTAACTTGTTCACGTCTTAACACAAAGCTTTTGTTTGTAATTGCTGAAGTTTTTATTTTTGTAACTGGCGAGAGCTGAGGTTTTTGTTTTTATAACTAACGAACTTCAGCTCTAGAGCTGAAGTTTTTGTTTTGTAACTAGCGAACTTCAGCTCTGATAAACATATTTATGGAAATCATCCCATGAACTGAAGTTCCATAGCAGCACCAACAACAGCAGAAGAAAGAAGAAGAAGAAGAAGAAGAAGAAGAAGAAGAAGAAGAAGAAAATGAAGGAGGAGAAAGAGAAGGAGAAAGGGGACTGAAGTTATTAAAAAGTGGGTACAAGTTAAAAGTTTATAAAAAAAATGGGTATAGGTTAAATGGGGGCGACCAAATAGGGCGCCCCGTGCAATTTTTATATGAAATCAGAAGCCACTAAATAAACATACAATGATAGAAGAATGAACTAAAATGGCCGCTCATCTAACCGCTTAAACTAAAAATATTCTGTGAAATTATAATATGTGCATAATTTATGTCTTATATGTGTATATTTGTGTATCATAAATGTATAATTTATGTATATGACTAGAAAAAGTAAACAGTGAATATGACCAACTATTTGCGTAAAGAACCCTTAATTTTACATGAGCTTTTTGTACATAAGCCTATTGTAATGTGGGGAACACTTTTTGTACAATTGAGACTACTATAGATACAATGGTTCAATGTTGTGTTCGTACAACGTGACCATTTATATAAAGTAGTAAAGTAATTTGCATTAAAAAATTATTAGAATTACATATTCTTGCTTAGTTCAAGTTTATTGTAAGAATATACATTTTTTATGAAATTTTGAATCTGTCCTTCGTAATGTTAATAATCATTCAACCCTCGTTAACATGCTAGTACAAATATGAAATTAGTTAATTATAAGCAATGAAGGTGCAAAATAAAATTACACTAAGAAATCTTGGATAAAATTGTGCCCGCACGACTGCTAAAAGAAAGGGAGAACCTTTAGGCATAGTGAATTCAAAATACCCTTACATTTTTCGAAATCTCTCCGCAAAAAATTACCCACCTCAAAATACTTTTTTTCAAACAAGAAAAACAGAGAATTTGAATGTTTGTTTTTTCATTATAACAATCCTTAATTATCTCTGAGCCTTTCTCTAACCTTATGTTTCTCTTACATACAAAACACATTCTCTCTCTCTCTCTCTATTTCGAATTTCACTTTCTCCACACACACGCATACTAAGTTTTAATTTCATTTAACCATAAGGTAATATATAAAATTTGAAAATAAAAATTACATGAGGACACTTTGTCCCAATGTTGACAAAGAAGATGGGCTGGAAACAGTACTTGAGGTGCCAATTCCAGATGAAATGTTCAAAAGCATGGGTAGTAATGCTGCACTTAGATGGCAAAATATGGCAACCTGGATGAAAGCTCAAACATCTGATAAATGGTCTTCCCCTATTGTTGCTGCTCGTTATAATGAACTTAGTTTCCTCCTTTACATGGTTGGATCTCCTCTTATCCCTTTCCAAATTCAATTGGGCCAATCCGTTAATCGTCCCGTTAAGCATTCTTCCATTGTAAGACATCAATTCTTCAGTTTTACCTGCGCATTTTGATTCATTGACTTGTAAGTAGACAACATATGCATTCTGAATTTAACAAGGCAAACGGATCCTAATTCAGAAGCGGAGCCTGGATCCTAATTCAGGTGAAGCTAATGGTTTCAGAATTCTAGTCTTGAGTTATTGAGTTCTAAAATAATAATTTATCTTTTTTAATGAATTTCTTACATAAATACATAGTTTAAATCAAAGTAACTGGGTTCGGCCTAACCCGTAACCAGCACACTAGCTTCGCCCCTAGATCCTATATTCAATAGGTTCAATTGGCGGTATTTTCTGACACTAAACATAGATTAGGTAAAGACCATTAAGATTTCAACAAATATTAAATTCTGAACTCATCATTTCAGAAGTACAACATGTTCTTTGCTAAAAATCATAACGGTTGAACATATAAAGTGTTATAGATCTTTCATTCAACCTGAAATAGAGATTGCCAGTTTTAAGATAAATTTGGACCTAGAAAACATGCATGACAGCCAGCTCCAAATCCAGAGTGACAAAAAAGGACCACATTTACCATTCTACCAGATCAATAAGTACTCTTGAGTTATACTTGAACGCACAAAAAAAATAGACCACATTTTACCATTATAACCAAAATCATTAGTAATCTGAATTATTCTTGGTTTTTTAAATATAAAATCTTATTTGGAATGGACATATATGCAGGAAGCTTCAACAGCTAAATATATATTGCAACAATACATAGCAGCAACAGGGGGGCAACCAGCACTAAATGCAGTGAACAGCATGTGTGTAATTGGGCATATTAAAATTACTGCTTCTGATTTCCATCAAGGTGATCAAAGTGTAAAGGCGAGAAAGAGTGACGAAAACGGAGGCTTTGTGCTTTGGCAAAAAAACCCTGACCTTTGGTGTTTAGAATTACTTATCTCAGGATGCAAAGTAATTTCTGGTAGTAATGGCAAAATCTCATGGAGACAATCATCTAATCAACAAAGGCCTATCTCTAAGGGTCCGCCCAGACCGCTCCGCCGTTTTCTGCAGGTAATTACACGGTCAGTGTATATAACTTAAATCTGTTGATTAATTATATTGCAACCTAGTAATAGAGCTAAGGGCTAAATAAAATTGTAGGGACTAGATCCTCGGTCTATAGCAAACTTGTTCGCGAATGCAGTATGCATAGGAGAGAAGATAATAAATGAGGAGGATTGTTTCATTCTCAAACTTGATACAAACCAATCAGCTTTAGAGGCACAAAGTGGTCCAAATTATGAAATACTTCATCATACAATATGGGGATATTTTAGCCAAAGATCAGGCCTAATGGTTAAGTTTGAGGATTCCAGGTTGCTAACAGTTAAGACCAGCAGAGACGACGAAGGTGTATTCTGGGAGACGAGCACAGAATCTGTTATGGAAGATTATAAATATGTTGACGGAGTTAATGTTGCACACAGTGGTAGAACTTTTGTCACAGTTTTCAGATATGGAGAGCACTCTGCAAATCACAAGAGGCAGCTGGAGGAAAGATGGAAAATTGAAGAAGTAGATTTTAATGTTGGACGTTTGACAGCTGATTTCTTCATGCCACCTTCTGATTTCAGTAAAGAACGTTCTCGGGTTTAGAGAAGAGAGTTGAAAGTTATATTCTTGAAGCAATTAAGACAATTTTGCAGTATATAAACAAACAGAAAGCTTTTCTAGTTTTCTCCTGTCAAGAAAGTCTAGCACTATTAAATTGAGCAGTATAGATAGAGAAATTTGTCAAGTTTTTTTTATTTATAATTAAAAAAATGTCAGTGATATCAAGCTTGCCAATTTACTAACTCTATCAAATTCCTCAACCATATGACAACTGTTTTCCTCTACATGTAGTAACCTTAAGTTTCTTACACACAGGAAATTAAAGGCGGAATACATAAACGGTCCCTTTAAGTTGTCCCAACGATCAAACAAACACCTCAATTAATCCCTTTACCATTGAGATACTTCAACATGCTACTAAGTGTGTCAAATAAATACGTGTTGCTTATGTGGCAGATGCGTGTTTGCTACCAACATTTTGGGCGTGTGAAGTCATTTTACAAGCTCAGCACAAGCTCAAATAGCAGCTTCCACGAGGACAGATCTGTTTGACCAAAAAGTTTTTAAGCCTTTTTGTTAAACTAATTAAATAAGATGATAATGGGCAAATCATAATTAAATATAATAAATCCTAGATATGAAAATATTAGATGTCGATGATAAGAGATCACATTCAAGGTTATTAAATACCTAGGGGATATTTAATAATTATCAATGAATGAGGGAGCAATGGTAAGCAAGGAATGTGATAGATAGCAATAAATATAAATAAGAAGAATGATTCACCCAAATATTGAATGATGTGGATGATTCCTCCTTCTGACAACAACGTGTGATAACTAAATATGAAAATGGACAAAGTGTTCTTGGATCGTGTGAGTGGAAAGGTAGAATAAGCACAAAATCAATCACAGCAGTAAGAGAAGCTTCTTGTATTGTCTCTCAAGAGTCAACCCCTTACAAGTGTTCTTCTCAGAAAGTGAATCCTCTTTTTGTTCCCTATATCTTACAACCAGGGAAATATTCAGTTGAATATTCCTTTTGGTAATTTCAAGACTATCCTAGTCATTACTACTATTCTTCTCTACTCGACCTCGGTCTTGATATCTCTCTTAGCGACTCTTCGCTATTGGTCCCTGCTCGACCTCGGCCATAACTCGTTCATTTGCATTCGCTGAACCTGATCGGATTTTGACCCATACAGTTAGTCCCTCCGCTTATTGAGGTCGTCTTCTGGTCAACCTCAGTGAGCGGGCTTTATTAGCAATCGTTCCGGAGAAATCCTGACATGATGGCCGAGCAGAAGCGATCATCGTCGAAATTGTGGCATGTCATTCCGAGGGTCGTGGTCAGCGAGGTAGTCATAGGATGACGCCACGGCCACATGCGTCATCATTGTGCTTCTTCCCAATGCGCATCATCATTTCTCGAGCCTCTGTCGCTTCGATTCTAGAGCCACTGACAGTTATTTGCACCGGTTCAGGTGCCCCGGTTGTCTATAAATAAAGGGGGGAACTTCTAAATGAAACTTTTGAATTTTCTAGCTTCTTTCACCTCTGCATTTTGCTTCTTCTTCTTCCTGTGTTCTTGCTCTCCATATCTTCCACCGTCAACACCCTTTTTCTGCTTTCGGCTCCACCGTACACACACTATCAGAAAATGACTAACTCGATTCCCAACTCTGAGACAGTCTCTGACACTACCCCATTAATCGGTGGCCATGCCCTCTAGTGGCGGAGAACCCATGGTTATGGAGGAGGAGAGCTTGTGGAGGAAGTCGTTCCCCGTAACCCAACTTCCAGGACCGACTTCTCCAAAGAACCCGTTCAGGACCCCGAGCTGGTATTGTCCGAGATGGGGTCGAAGCATATCTCCGCCCTCAAATCCAAGTACCACATTTCTACCCATGTTGATATCGTTCCGGCAGGGGACGACGTGATACAAGTCCACTGGCCTGTGTATTGTGCATTATATGCCTACTCGTTCTTAGTAGGCTATTATATTCCTCTTTCTCCATTGGTGGAGGAGTTCTGCCGTTATTACAACGTCTTCCCGGTTCAACTTTCCCCTAATATCTACAAGATCTTCCTCATGCTAAAAAAATGTGCGGAATTGGCTGGCTGCGAGGTCTCCATCCGCCATTTGCTGCACCTCTTCGCGCCTAGCTTCCATAGGGGCACAATGATTCACCTCCGCCACCGCGGAACCAAGGGATTGGTGGCCGGAATGGATGATAAAGCAAATCGCCGGTTTTGGTTTAATTATTTCTTTATCAAAATCGAGCACGTGGTGGCGAACCCTAGCAGATTCCCCGAGTTGTGGAATTTTTCTCGTAAGTGTATTCGTCCACTGAATCACGTTCTTTTCTCTTTTCTCCATGTTTCATGACTTACTTTTTTATTTCCCTTCCGTGTAGCTGAGAGGCATCCCCCTTCCCTGGTTGTCGACATCGCTGACTGGGTGGCACAAGTCCTCCTCTTTACTGTAGGGATTCGTGACTGGGCGTCTTTCAACAAGAAGTTTGGGCCCAAGCCCTGAACGGTAAGTTGAACCTCGTTTTGTAGACATTCCGAAGTTGTTATGGTTCATCCCCTTCTTTGTACTTATGATTCTTTTTATTGGTTTCAGGTCGGAGGAACTCCAAGAAGGTGAAGGCCCTCGTTTCTGCCTTCCGCCAGGCAATCGCCTCGGCCGGGATGCAGTTAATGTTGGCCAAGTCCGTAAGGAGCGATCTTCCTCAGACCCCATCATTGGGTGACTCTGGCCCACAGACGGTCGTTATATCAATAGAGACCCCGGCCCACCCGGTGATGCACCTGATAGACGAGTCTTCTCCCTATGAGGAGGAAACTGGCAGAGTCACCCCGACCGCTGTCGCGCCTGAGGGGCCGATCCTATTGGACATGGAGTCGGTGCCTCCACAGATTATCGAGGTTGCTCCTGCACCAGAGATCGCCGTAGAGGGGAGGCCGTTGGAGGCAGAAGGGGCTGCTACGGGGGAGAACGGCCATAGACTGCCGAGGTCGGCTCATCCTCTGCGGGTGGGAGAGGAAAAATTGTCATTATAGAAGACGATGGGTCAGGCTCTAATATCGACCCCGAGGAGGTGCAGGCCTTCAAAGAGAGGTTTACTCGAGTGGAGATAAGAACTGAGGGATCTAACTGTAACTTCGTCATCCCCGTGGATTTCAACCTGCTAGTTAATTCGAAAGGGGTGGTTCCAGCTTTTGCCCCTTTGTGCATGGACTCCAAGAACAGGACGCTGCAGACGCTGAAGGATGCGGACCTGTCACTAGGCATATCTGGGATGGCCCTACGAGTATGTTTCCTTCCTACGCTTAACTTTATTCACTTCTTTTGTGTTATTTGCTTTTGCTGATCTTTCTTCTTTTGTTTATCAGACTCTCATTTTGGAGATTGAGCGTGATCGTCGGGAAGAGAAGAGGGCGGACCTCTATAAGAGGATGGAGTCCAAATATAGGGAATACCGTACCAAGCACCGAGCATTGGTGAGCATACTCAGCGAGGACGGTCAATTCCAGACTCTCCGGGATTAGCTAAAACAAAAGATGAGGAGTTGAGGGAGAAGGATGGCGAGCTTATACGGGCTATTGACATGTGCATCGTGTTCGAGGGGACGTTGAGAGCCAAGGATGACGAGCTTGAGGTGATCAAGGTTATAATGGCCGAGAACGTCGATCTCCAAGCTCAGGTGGCGTCCTTACGGGTCGAGCTTGAGCAGAGTGAAGCCAGAGCCAATGGCTTGAGGGACGAGTTGGCCGCCAAAGCTGAACAGTTGGAGAGAGTTGATAGATCCAGAACGGATGTTGTGGTGGAGGCTGCTGCATTGGCGGGTACTCTCCGCATCTTCAGATCTGAACGGGCTAGGGAAGCAGAAACATCGACGCTTAAAGAGGCGAGGCTTGAAAAGAGGATAGGCAGTTTAGAGGCATAGGTCTCAGATCTGAACGAGCAGATTGGCGTTCTTAAAGCCGAGAAGGCACAGCAACAGGCCCAACCATCTACCTCTCATGCTTCCGCTTATCCCAGTGTGTCACGGGACTTGTACAAGAAGTGGGTTCACGCTAAGGCCCAGCTTGATATATGTCGCACCCCCTTTTTCTCGCAAAATCGGGTTTCAACATTTTTGGGACAACTCCTTTTGAGAGGGTAAGGAATTGGAATTGAGAGAGTCTCCACATAACAGATTAAGGTGCGTTAGGGAACCTAGAGAAAATAACTCATATTACCAGTTTACATAACCAGAGACCGGGTAAGGGATCAAATTACCTCGAGGGGAAGGTGTTAGGCACCCCTCGAGATCCACAACGGTGGGTCCCGGTCGAACTTACATTTAGCGAATTAGTATAAGGAAAAGAAAGCAATTTGGACAAATAAAATACTCGATCTATTTTAGAACACGAATGGGGGGGTCCTAAGTTTTTTAGCCTATAGGATCACCCCGTGTAATACTTTGTAGCTCCCTCAAGTCGGGGTGCCACTCATAGTATTTAGCGCATGGACTATCATCTCCTACTACCCGATTACTATCTTTAAGTTGTTACTTAAGTGTTCTAATCGATTCTAGTTCGTTTCCTATGCGTGCACTACCCATCCCTTACCTATGGCCCTAGAGGTATTAGGACCTCTATTTGGGATAGTTCTAGACCCAGCCTATGTTGCTCAAAAATGTAAAAGTCTAGACGACAAGCAAAAACAATTAGAACTTTCATATAAAAGGAAAATATGGGCTCATATTAACCTCCACACATAAAACACCAAATGCACGCAGTTGATTCAGTAAACATTGTTAACTTAAAATCGTATAGGCAGGATATGTATGTGAGAAAATAGAGTGCAGTTTTATTAAGGCAAGTGTTAAGACCTGTTGTTTGCCTGCTGATTTTATTCAGTATAGTCTGGGCACTTCAGGCAGTAATACATCACAATTATAAATCCATAATTATTATTAAGTCCTACAGGTATATTGCCGAAGTGATTTACAATGGAGATTGAATTCAAAACCAATTAATAGAATCCTATAGGCATGACTTCTACGAGTTTGATGATTATAGACATAGACATGATTTCTAGGTGTAACACTGACTTTAACTTATAGAGATATGTTTTATTTCCCTTTTTAATCATATAGGCATCCTTTCTAATTACTGTACTGACCTAAGTCCTATAGGCATGATTTCTCGGTTTGAAACTGGTTTTAGTCCTATAGGTATTGAATTGATTTAATCCTATAGGCATGATATGTAGTGAGCAGTAATGTGGGCAGAAATTGTACATGTTGCCAGAAAACAATTAAAATCAAACGTTGGAATCATATAGGCATGATTGCTAATGCATGTTTGTTGGACATATTGATAGATCCTATGGGCAGGATTTCTAATGAAATTATAACATCAACCCTATAGGCAGGATCTCTAGTATGCAGATATAGAATTCAGGATCAACATTACCAACGAAAGTCCTATAGGCAAGATTTCTAAGTACAACGTAGAACTTGTACAGTTTTGAGCAAGAATTAACAGCATAGATGTAACCCTATAGGCAGGATTTCTACCCAGTAAATAAAAGAAATAAGAAAACCCCCTGATTTTACTATATACCCAGAATCTGTTCATTACAGACTTATTACAAACTAGAGTAATGAATAAATTACATAATAGTAATAAGATATACTATAGGGAGCCTTCGTTAGGCCCAGATAAACCTGGGAACCAGGCCTTCAAACCAATCACCTTTGAGGCTCATTTCATAGGTACACCATAGTCAATGGTGAGGGACTCACCCATGGCACATATAGAACCAAGTTATTGATGTGTCAAAGTTCCCTAGGGACCCAGGGCAATGCTCACACCAGAATTACATATTCAAAAGATGACTCACAAGAGATTGGGAACCAGTTCCCAGTGTGTTAGAGTTCATAGGAGTCTCATATAGACCCTGAGCAGTGCTCACACTGGGATGATTGAGGATAGAACCTAAGGGACTAAGAATGGAAGTTTTTGAAAGAGTAACATCATATAAGAGGATATTAAGACAAGTGTAAAACAATGTTGAGTTCAGAAGAAACAAAGTTCATAACACAGAATTGTATTCATCAAAACAAGCAAGGTTTGTAAGGCACATAGTTTCAAAGAGACCTAATTATACTAAGTGACCATGCTGACATTTAGGAAAACCATTGTTTAATCACATAAACAACTTAGGCAAAACAGTCAGATCATCACATGAATTCAGAGGGATACCAGACATGTTCGCAAACAAATTGACAGGGCATATGAACTAAGTAACAAATATGTAAAATTAGGATAAATTAACTAATTACATGCTGGTAGTATCCTAAGAATGCAAAGTTCAGAACAGATGTAGTATTAGCAAACAGTGCATGAGACAAGGTAAACATTAAGTTAGCTTGTAGGAGGATTCATATTATTCAAAATAGCTAATCTTAAATTAATAGTATTAACTATAGGATTAGACAAAGTCATAGAAGCATAAGGGCAAAATCATACTCGGAGTTTAAACATGCTGGTAGAGAAACACATATTATGAAAGCATGGAGAATGAAATTACAAGGGATTAGGGCTTACCAGTTAAGCAGGAAAGCAAGTAAATATACCACAACAATTAAGTCCAGAATCACTTGGCTTTGGCTTTGGCTTTGGCTTTCAGCCGGCCAAGACCAGAAACAATGAGCACAGAACCAGAGTAAACGAGCTAAGTTTTTAGTGAGAGTATTCGAGTGTCTAAAGGGGAAAGGGGAGAAGTGTTTAAATGGTGTTCAATTAGGTAAAAAAAAAAGAGAAGTAATCAAACGCACATAAACAAGGGAAGAATATAATCACAAGATCTATTGAAGTCTAATTTAAGGACAGATAATACAGAATTCAGTCAATTAACAGGGCATAATAGCGTGTAATCAGGAAAGTAACACTTAGAATAAGGAAAATATCAATTAACAATCAGTTTCAAGGGAAAATAACGTAAAGAAATAAAGGAAACATGGTAGATTGAACATAATAAGAAAAATATCAGTCCGATACGAGAAAGGAAAGAGCATCGAAAAATTAGTAAAAGTCTTGAACCCTAATTTTAGGTAAACCACAAAATCAGCAGTAAAATAAGGTACATAATGCATACAATGAATGTAGACATGGGATTATTCAAAACGAAAACTAGAATCGAACCAGATTTGCTTCAATTAAAGCATATCTAAAACCCTAATTTGGGTAAGCTATAAAATCAGCAGAGAAACAAGGACAAAATAATCATATACTGTTTACAATGAACATAGACAGGAGTTATTCAAAAAGCAACAAAGAATCGAACTAGAAAAAGATGTGAAACCCTAATTTTGGGCAAATAAAGGAAATTAACAGGAATAGGCAGATTCACGCATAATGAAGTGATTATAGACGAGATAATGCTAAAAATCAAAGTTTGAACCAGTTTAGGTTCGAATCAAAGAATCTGAAACCCTAACCTTTAGGGCTAAGTCAAATCAGTGAGAGATACAAAAATATTCGTACTTACACAAAAAAGATGATGAACACATATGGAAATAACAGGTTAAGGATTTTGAACCAATTTTGGTTCGAATATCTCCAAATCTGCTTTCCATTTTAGGCAAGCCATTAGGTAATACCAAAGAACAAGTAGCCAGTAAGTACGAGGGGTAAAATAAGGTAGGGAATCAACATGATTCCATTTTGGGGTTGGAATCGGAGGGATTTGGGGTGACAACGCTAGGGTTTTAAAAGGAGAGGGGGAGAAGATGAGAGAGGGAGTGTATAGAGACAGCGGGCTGGGTGAAGTGATTAGGGTTTAGATGGGTTAGGTTAATTAAAAATGGTTGGGGTGATGTGGACCGTTGATTTTGGAGATCAAAGGTCCTGATTCAAGGGTTCTAGGTCGGGTTATAATAAACGGGTGTGGGATTGGGTTATGGATTGAGGGTATTGTTTATTTGATGTTGGACTGGTGTATTGGGTTGGGGTAATTGGGTAGTGTATAGGTCCGAAATTGGGTTTTTAGGGGCTAGATTTTAAATACCCAATTTAACATATAAATAATTTGTAAAAAAATAATTAATAAATAACAAATATATCATTTGTGCATGAAAATGATTTACAATAATTATTAACATTTTAAAAAGGTAAAGCGTTATTTTCTATATAAATAATGTAATTATGCATATATATGGGCTGTTATTGCAAAATATGCAATTTTAGCCTAAGGATGCAAAATACAATTATAATAAGTGTATAAAAAATATTTTAGCTTAATACGGATATAGATGGTAAAAACTAAATAATAAATCGTCATAAAATTATTGGAGATTCAATTAATAATTATTTGTGCAAGAATAAATTGATTAAAAGCCCTTAAAATTATGGAAAAGTACTTGATGATGCTCATGCACTATTTTGAAGGTATATATGTATTTTTTGAGAAATATGAGAGAAAAATTGGGTATCAACAGCTGCCCTTCTTTACCCAAGAATGATGGAAGAGTTGTCGAATAAAGATATGATGACCAATTTTGACCGAATAGGGTGATTTGAAAGATATAGGTCGCACTCTGGTTTCTGAGCTGCCTACATATCCCTGGTTTTACAGGAATGAGGCCGTGTGTAGTTTTGGATCCGATGATGGAGTAAAATAATGGAGTCGTTGCAAGAACGAACAAAATGTTCCAAGTAGGGTTAGTTGGGGTTTGAAACGGTTATGGGTAACGGATGATGAACGGTGATGTTTGAAATACTTTGAAGGATGTGGATGGGAACTGGAGCGGGATTGCTCCTGTTGGGATAACGGTTACTTTCTGGACCACCTGCAAATTTACAAAAGTATACTACAATCACATATGTATAACTTGTTGCGTAAATTTAGGCATGATACAAATTCCCTTTGGACCATGAAGATTGTCTTTGGACGGTGAGGATGACGTCCTTAGACCATGATGTCCCGGGCCATAAAATTGTGTGGTACGGGATTCGCAGGCCATGAAATGATGTTCTCGGGCCATGAGAATGGTGCTTCCGAACCATGACGCCTTTTAATAATGATGTGCAAGCTTTAAGAGATCCTCAGGCCATGACATGATGTCTTCCGACTTTGAGGATGATGCCTTCAGACTATGACGCCTTCGAACAAGTTGGCTATATTTCAGCCCATGAGGTGCAGAGACATGATGCTAAAGGTGATAACAATACAAAGCTTATCCTTGCATAAAGTTAAGGGCCGAGCTTAGCCCGAGAGAAGAGAATAATGCAAGGCTTAGGATAGAACAATATCTGTGTTTATGAAAAGAGAGACAATGCTTAGTCTCGTGAAAAATTCGGGACAGTGCTTAGTCCCATGCAAAGAGAAGGCAGTGTTTAGCCTTATGCAAAATGGGGAGGCAGGGATTAGACTCATGCAAGGATAGGGCTTAGTCTCATGCAAAAAGAAGGCAGTGCTTAGCCTTATTCAAATAGGGAGGCAGGGCTTAGTCTCATGCAAGGAGAAGGCAATGCTTAGCCTTGTGCAAAATGGGGAGGCAGAGCTTAGCCTCATGCAAGGATTTAGAAAGGGCTTAGTCTTATGCAAGGAGAAGAAAATGCTTAGCCTTATGCAAAATGGAGAGGCAGTCTTAGCCTCATGCAAGGATTGAGACAGGGCGTAGTCTTGTGCAAGAAGAAGGCAATTCTTAGCCTTATGCAAATAGGGAGGCAGGGCTTAGCCTCATGCAGGAATTGAGACAAGGCGTAGTCTCATGCAAAGAGAAGGCAGTGCTTAGCCTTATGCAAATAGGGAGGCAGGGCTTAGCCTCATGCAAGGATTGAGACAGGGCTTAGTCTCATGCAAGGAGAAGGCAATGCTTAGCCTTATGCAAATGTAAGATTAAAAGTGAAGTATTTTTAGCTGGCAACGTGTCTTGCGTATAGAAGTTTTGTTGTTGAGACGATGCCTATGATCATGACCTTTTCCTACATCCAAAGAAAATTTGTGAGTTTTGTGGGGGAGGTTGGTTCGTGTCTTTGTCTGCTTGCTCTGCTCCACTTTACCCAAAGGTCCTGTTTAAGTCACTGTGCGTAGCATTTGGCTAAAAAGCAAATTTTTTTTCAAAAGCTTGCGTGTATAGTTTTCAAAGACATAGTAATATGCAATTTAGAAATCAGTTAGATGAACCAGTAACTGCGACATTATTAGAGACATCGCGACCTTCCTTGCCATAGAATTTTGAGGACCAGTTAACTAAGTGACCTTTTGGCTATTCTGTATGCTGCTGTTGGAAATTTTTTGAATTGTGACAGAACCCACAGGGCTTCCTATGTATCCCCTCTTAAACGGGAAAAGTTCAAGCGTAGTTCAATTTACATCATATAAAGAAACATGAATAGTTTACACATAGTATCTTTTTACTGTATCTGAATTGATAAGCTTTGGTCAGATTTCTCTATCCATTTCTGCGAGTATGAGCGCTCCTCCTGTTAATACTCTGTGAACCATGTAAGGACCTTTCAAACTGGGTAAAAATTTTCCTTTGGCTTCATCTTGATGTGGAAAGATTTATTTTAGCACCAGCTGCCCCGGTATGAACTTTCTTGGTTTGACCCTTTTGTTGAAAGCTCTGGACATTTTGTTCTGATAAAGCTGACCATGACACACTGCATTCATCCTTTTTTCCGTCTATGAGGGCTAACTGCTCATAGCGGCTCCTTATCCATTATGCGTCACTGAGTTCTGCTTTTTGTATGATCCTCAAAGAAAGGATTTCTACTTCAGCGGGAATGACAGCTTCGGTACCATAAACCAGCAGATAGGGAGTTGCTCCGATCGATGTGCGGACTGTGATATGGTATCCTAGTAAGGAAAATGGTAATTTCTCGTTCCATTGCTTGTGGTTCTCTACCATTTTTCTTAGTATCTTTTTTATGTTCTTATTGACAGCCTCCACGGCTTCGTTCATTTGAGGCATGTATGCTATGGAATTCTTGTTCTTGGTTTTGAAAGTTTCACACATGGCTTTCATCAAATCACTATTGAGATTGGAAGCATTGTCGGTGATGATGGACTCTGGAACTCCAAATCGACAAACAATACGATCCCTAACAAAATATGCGACGACTTTCTTGGTTACAGCTTTGTAGGACGCAGCTTCAACCCACTTAGTGAAGTAATCGATGGCCACTAAAATGAGCTTGTGCTCGTTCGAAGCAGTGGGTTGATTGGACCAATGACATCCATTCCCAGGAAGAAAAAGGCCAAGGTGCACTTGTTGCATTGAGTTCATTTGGTTGGTGGCATTTCTGGACATACCGGATGTAGTATGTTTCAATAATCATCCAAAAGTATCCGGCCCGGAGTATCTTCTTTGCTAAGACAAAGTCGTTCATATGTGAGTCACAAGTTCCGGCATGTATTTCTTCGAGCAATTTAGAAGCTTCTTTGGCATCAACACACCTTAACAGACCCAGATCAGGAGTTCTTTTGTACAGAATTCTCCTCTTTGGAAGAAATGATTGGATAGTCTCCGCAATGTGCGTTTCTGAGTATGGTTGCATGCTTCGGGTATTCTCCCTTCGCCAAATATTCCTTGATGTCGTGGAACCATGGATTTCCATCTACCTCTTCTTCGACGTGAGCATAGTAGGCCGGCTGATTATGGATTCTCACCAGAATGGGGTCGATGAAATTCTTGTCCGGATGTTGTATCATTAATGACAAGGTGGCCATTGCGTCTGCAAATTTATTCTGAATTCTGGGGACATGTATGAACTCTATCTTCGTGAACCTCTTCTTCATCTCTTGTAGATGATGTAGATACAGTAGTATTTTCGTATTCTTGGTAGCCCACTCTCCTTGTACCTGATGTACTAGCAGGTCTAAATCACCGATCACCAGCAGTTCCTGAATATTCATGGCAACGACCAAGTTGAGCCCTAATATGCAGGCTTCATATTCCGCTATATTGTTGGTGCATGGGAACCTGAGTTTTGCAGACACCATATAATGCTGACCAGTTTCTAATACAAAGACGGCCCCAATACCGACTCCTTTGAAATTTACAGCTCTATCAAAAAACATTCTCCAACTGTCGTAGGCTTCAGCAATGTCCTCTCTTACGAATGATACCTCTTCGTCAGGAAAATACGTTTTTAGGGTTTCGTATTCTCCTCTTACAAGATTTTCGGCAAGATGATCTGTCAATGTTTGTCCTTTGACCGCCTTCTGAGTTACATAGATGATGTCGAATTCACTCAACAATATTTGCCACTTGGCCAGCTTCCCGGTAGGCATAGGCTTCTGAAAGATGTACTTCAAGGGATCTATCCTCGATATGAGGTATGTAGTATAGGCACAAAAGTAGTGCCTCAGTTTCTGAGTTGTCCAAGTTAGAGCGCAGCAAGTGCGTTCCAAGAGAATACCGTGATTCATATGGTATGAACTTCTTACTCAAGTAATATATGGCTTGCTCCTTTCTTCCCGTCTCGTCATGGTGTCCCAAAACACAATCGAAAGCTCCATCTAACACTACAAGGTAGAGTAGTAATGGTCTACCAGGTTCTGGAAGGACTATTGTTGGTGGTGTGGACAGGTATTCCTTGATATTGTCAAAAGCCTTTTAACAATCCTCGGTCCACTTGGTTGCGGCATCCTTCTTCAACATTTTGAAAATTGGCTCACATATCACTGTAGATTGTGTTATGAAGCGACTGATATAATTGAGGCGTCCCAAGAAACTCACCACATCCTTCTTGTTCTTTGGCGATAGTAGTTCCTGGATAGCTTTAACCTTTCACGGTTCCAACTCTATTCCTCGGCGGCAGACGATGAATCCCAACAATTTTTCGGCAGGAACCCCGAATGCACATTTTGCGGGATTTAGCTTTAGATTGTACTTCCACATCCGGTCAAAGAATTTCCTCAAATCTGCTATGTGATTTGTGGACTTATTGGATTTGATGATGACGTCGTCAACATACACCTCTATTTCCTTATGTATCATATCATGGAAGATAGTTGTCATGGCCCTTATGTAGGTGGCCCCAGCACTCTTCAGACCGAACGACATCATTTTGTAGCAATACACCCTTCATGGTGTAATGAAGGTTGTTTTCTCTGCGTCTTCTTCGTCCATCCAGATCTTATGATAACCCACGAAAAAATCTACAAAGGATTGGAGTTCATGCTTGGCGCAATTGTCAATCAGAATATGTATATTTGGTAGTGAGAAATCATCCTTGGGACTTGCTCTGTTTAGATCTCGATAGTCGACACACACCCTGACTTTTCCATCTTTCTTTGGAACCGGTACAATGTTGGCTAACCAGGTTGGGTACTAAACTACTCTGAGGACTTTGGCTTTGATCTGATTGGTGACTTGTTCCTTGATTTTTAGGCTCATGTCCGGTTGGAACTTTCTGAGTTTTTGCTTCACTGGAGGACACATTGGGTTTGTAGGTAGCTTGTGAGCTACTACGGATGTGCTCAACCCAGTCATATCGTCGTATGACCATGCAAAAATATTCTCATATTCTTTCAAGAAACGAGTGTATTATTGTTTCTCTAAGGGTGAAAAATGGATGCTTATGCGAGTTTTCTTGATGGTTTCGAAATCTCCCAAATTGACTATCTCGGTTTCGTCCAGGTTGGACTTAGGCTTGTTCTCAAAATTCTCAACTTCTTTGATAATTTCCTCAGGTATTACATCCTCTTCTTCTATTTCCTCCGAGTCACGGTCCTTGTGTTGTGTTGTCTCATTACATGTCACAGTCGTTGGTTCATCAAGATAAGAAATAGTAATGTTGTAGAGAGAAAGATATGAAAGAAAGACAGTAATAATAGCCATTGGTAAATATTAAAATGTCAAATAAAGTGATTTTCAATAACTCAAATAATGTTTTCCGAAATGAAATACTGAAAATATTGTTTAAAACAAAGTGCTCAAGAAATAAACGATGCTAGCAGCCTTGCTATCCCGGGACTCATCGGGTCCTTGATAGTTTAGCGGTCCAGTTCTTGAGAAATGCTCCCTTCTCCATTGTCTGAATGGTAAGGCCTTCTTCCTCCTCCTCCTCAGCTATCACACAAAAATCCATATCATCGTCTTCTAAAAACAAATTCCTCAGCACAACCAACGCTTCTTTTTTTTCGGATCCCCATATTATATCGGCCTAATGGAAGGATTGGCTCAAATGCGGCACTGGTTGATCTTCCTGACACCACTCATATCGTCCATCGTGCCTTTTCCTTTGCTTTTCGGATTACTTGGAAGAGGAGGAGGTAGAGAGCCTCTAGATCTGGTGTGATATGCTGATGATGCCAGTATGTGTGAACCAACCTTGGGGAATGGGAATAATCAAAAAGAAAGAAAAACAAAAAGGTAGCCGAGTCAATGAGAATTATGGAAAAGTATTTGCAGTATTTAAACACATATTGCGGAAATGTAGATTTGCATCCTAATTTGGGAGCCTCGTTGTTCCCGAGGTTGGCCTAGCGACAAGTATATTTGGAGAAATTTAAAGTCAATAATTGGCTCATTTCATTACGTGATAAATAAGACGAATCCAAAACGACAATAAATAAATAAGTCACTAAAGGCGTTTGACTTATTAGATTCGAAAAGTAATTCTAAAACAAATAAACCTAATATACTTGGTCCCAGAGAGACCTTCTCCATGTTAGGATTTCTTGGCTCCATTGATCAAGTTCCCCAGGTCGCGCATGTCCAGTAGTAGGTATGCCCTTGCTAGATGTCCTCCTTCATTACCCTCGGCATTCTGGCAGTTTATGACTCTTTTTTTCATCTTCCCCTCTAACTCCACTAAACGCTGCTCCAGATATTCCAGCCTTTCCATTGACCTAGTAGCCATTTCCCTCCATTCATTGATTGCATCCATATCGATCTTGTGTTGTTCCAAATGCTCGGCCTCGGACTCGTGAACTCTTTTTTGCAGTCTGTTATACTTCACCAGTGCTTCAGAAACTTCATCTATGACTTTGTTTCCCCGACTGACCCCTGGCTCGACTATTCCTGCTATGCTATCTTCCAACCATTATGGGTAGAAATACACATGTCCTGCATGGTATCGATCTGGTTCGATGGTGTCCTTTTCCACAATTACCTTCAAGTGCCACATGTGTTGAGCTTCACATTTGTACGGGATGTCATCATCTTGAAAATATGCTCTGTAGTGACTCATTTGGAGACTCGCGGTATGACTTATTTTCTACCAGCTTGTCTCATGACCCTGATAAGAACATATAAGTGTATGACCCTTAACCCGATCAACACCAAATGAGGAACATCCCTGGATCTGATGATGAATTCACTAGTAGGGAACCACTCGAACATCTAATGGACCTGGTCCTCGGTCAAATTGTCAAAACACTATACCCATTCTGTAGCATTCTCTGGTTGAGAAAACCTGTCTAGGATAAAGGTCATTCTTTTGGGGTGATGGAAAGCTATGTGATTATTCCATGGTCTTCGTGGAAAATCTTGGCGGTATTGGCCTTTTTGAAGATGTTTCAACAACCAAATCTGCAGCAGCAAATTACAACCCTCGAAATGTTTGAACCCTTTCTGGCAACGATCCAAAGCCCGATATATTTACGCTATAATCATAGGAATAATAATGTACGTTTGTACCTCGATTCCCTCCATTAAGTCTTTGGTTACCATGGCCAGTCTGGTGTGAATCCTGTCCATTTTTCTTGGAAACACTATCATACCCAAAAAGTAGACGATGAACACGAAAATCCTGCGATGAATCCAACCCAGGGATGTAATGGAGAACTCTGCATGAAAGATACTGTAAAATTTGTTGTGTCCGTATCGTTCATAAAGGAAGTCAAAAGGTATGTAGGACTTCTTCAAACATACCAAGTCGTCATTCTTTCTTAAGCCCGTCATTTTCAGAAACCCCCTGGGGTGCGATTTTCTGGTACCAATAAACCAGCACTGTCCCAAGGTAGTCTAGCGAATCCCCCTATTTCCTCCAAAACAGGAGTAATTTCTATGTTTCCAAAACAGAATACAACCCTTTCTCTGTCCTAGAACATAGTAGCAACTTCAACCAACATGTTGTTTGGTTGGATGTATAATAAGGAAGGTAAGTTTCGAGGAACTTTTTCACATGATTGTCACTTGACGGAAGGTCCTCCCACCAATTTAGCAATAACGGTGGTATATCTCGGACCATGCAGAACCTGGGGACTTCGTGCCTCATTTTTTGCAAAATAAACAAGGTTAGACCCTTTCTCCCTCCGGATTCGACTATTTATACATTAACTATTAGCATATCGGCATTTATTTCTCTAAATAATGCACAGATCGTGGTTGCATCCGTTGGGATTATGGAAACCCGGGTGGACTTTGGACAAGGCTTTACTTAAAGGGTTATTATGCGGACAACACATTAACCCAGGCTAGGTTTGACCATGATGCATGTACAACTATTATTAGAGTAAGGTTTCTATAGAGGTCTAGACTAGTACCCTCAAGCGGACAACTTGAGGGGAAAAGGCATGGAACCATCGACTGCACCGCTGGTCGACTAGTTTTACTGCAAATAAGCCTTTCCAAATTCAAGAAGGGTGATATAGGAAGAGCGCAGACTCTCATCAAGTGTTGCTATGGTATTAATTACGCATGAGTGGAATATGATGTTGAGCATGATTTATGCAAAAAGAAAATAACACGTTGTCAAGTATTTGCACGATGAAAAATGATAAAATGCGGTATTTAATAATTGTAAAGGCTCTTAAGAAAGAAAACAAAGAGACAAGTCAGTTTCCATAGTAAAAAGTAATAAACAGGGAAGAGAAATCATAAATGAATGAAAATAGGCAAATAAATTCACATAGAGTGGGAAGGGGAAGGGGTCTGCAAGTATTAACGGAATAATAAATACATGTTTAAAGACTAATTCACAAAACAGGTTTGTTATGGTAAGAGCCTAAAAACATCCCCAGCAGAGTCATCATGCTGTCGCGCCCCTTTTTTCTCGCGAAATCGGGTTTCAACATTTTTGGGACAACTCCTTTTGAGAGGGTAAGGAATTGGAATTGAGAGATTCGCCACCTAACAGATTAAGGTGCGTTAGGGAACCTAGAGCAGATAACTCATATTACCAGTTTACATCACCATAGATCGGGTAAGAGCTCAAATTACCTCGAGGGGAAGGTGTTAGGCATCCCTCGAGGTCCACAATGATGGGTCTCGCCCGAACTTATATTAAACGAATTAGTCTAAGAAAAATAAAGCAATTTGGACAAATAAAATACTCGATTTATTTTAGAACAGGAATGGGGGGGTCCTAAGTTTTTTAGCCTATAGGATCACCCCGTGCAATACTTTGTAGCTCCCTCACTTCGGGGTGCCACTCATAGTATTTAGCGCACAGACTATCATCTCCTACTACCCGATTACTATCTTTAAGTTGTTACTTAAGCGTTCTAGTCGATTCTAGTTCATTTCCTATGTGTGCACTGCCTGTCCCTTACCTATGGCCCTGGAGGTATTAGGACCTCTATTTGAAATAGTTCTAGACCCAACCTATGCTGCTCAAAAATGTAAAAGTCTCGGCGACAAGCAAAAACAATTAGGACTTTCAGATAAAAGTCAAATATGGGCTCATATTAACCTCCACACATAAAATAGCAAATGCACACAGTTGATTCAGCAAACTTTGTTAAACTTAAAATCCTATAAGCAGGATATATATGTGAAAAAGCAAAATGCAGTTTTATTAAGGCGAGTGTTAAGACCTTTTTGTTGCCTACTGATTTTATTCAGTATAGTTGGGGCACTTCTGGCAGTAATACATCACAATTATAAATCCATAATTATTATTAAGTCCTACATGTATATTGCCTAAGTGATTGATAGTGGCGATTGAATTCAGAACTAATTAATAGAATCCTATAGGCATGACTTCTACGAGTTTGATGATTATAGACCTATATACATGATTTCTAGGTGTAGCACTGAATTTAACTTATAGAGATATGTTTTATTTCCCGTTTTAGTCCTATAGGCATGCTTTCTAATTATTGTACTGACTTAAGTCTTATAGGAATGATTTCTAGGGTTGAAACTGATTTTAGTCCTACAGGCATGGTATCTATTATTGAATTGATTTAATATTATAGGCATGATATCTAGTGAGCAGTAACACGAGCAGGATTTCTACCCATATAGTAAAGGAAATAAGAAAAACCCCAATTTTACTATACACTCCAGAAGCTGTTCATTACAGACTTATTACAAACCAGAGTAATGAATAAATTACATAATAATAATAAGATACACTATAAGAAGCCTTCGTTAGGCCCAGATAAACCTGGGAACCAGGCCTTTAAACCAATCACCTTTGAAGTACATTTCATAGGTACATCATAGTCAATGGTGAGGGACTCACCCATGGCACATATAGAACCAAGTAATTGATGTGTCGAAGTTCCCAAGGGCCTCAGAGACCCAGGGCAATGTTCATACCAGAACAACATATTCAGAAGATGACTCACAAGAGATTTGGAACCAGTACCCAGTGTGTCAGAGTTCACAGGAGTCTCATGTGGACCTTGAGCAGTGCTCACACTGGGATGGTTGAGGATAGAACCTAAGGGACTAAGAATGGAAGTTTTTGAAAGATTAACAACATATAAGAGGAGATAGAGACAGGTTTAAAACAATGTTGAGTTCAGAAGAAACAAAGTTCAGAAGAAACAAAGTTCAGAACGCAGAATTGTATTCATCAAAACAAGCAAGGTTTGTAAGGCACATAGTTTCAAAGAGACCTAATTATACTAAGTGAGCATGCTGACATTTAGGACAACCATTTTTCAATCACAGAAACAACTTAGGCAAAACAGTCAGATCATCACATGAGTTCAGAGGGATACCAGACATGTTAGCAAACAAATTGACAGGGCATATGTACTAAGTAAAAAATCTGTAAAGTTAGGATAAATTAACTAATTACATGCTGGTAGTATCCTAAAAATGTAATGTTCAGAACAGGTGTAGTATTAGCAAATAGTGCATGAGACAAGGTAAACATTAAGCTAGCTTGTAGGAGGATTCATATTATTCAAAATAACAAATCTTAAATTAATATTATTAACTATAGGATTAGACAAAGTCATAGAATCATAAGGGCAAAATAATACTCGGAATTTAAACACGCTGGTAGAGCAACACATATTATGAAAGCATGGAGAATTAAATTATAAGGGATTAGGGCTTACCAGTTAAGCAGGAAAACAAGTAAATATACCACAACAATTAAGTCCAGAATCACTTGGACTTGGCTTTCACCCGGCTAAGACCAGAAACAATAAGCACAAAACTAGAGTAAACGAGATAAGTTTTTAGTGAGAGTATTAGAGTTCGAGTGTGTCTAAAGGGAAAAGGGGAGAAATGTTTAAATGGTGTTCAATTAGGTGAACAAATAAGGGAAGTAATCCAACACACATAAACAAGGGAAGAAAATAATCACAGAATCAATTGAAGTCTAATTTAAGGACAGATAATACAGAGTTCAGTCAATTAACAGGGCATAATAGCATATAATCAGGCAAGTAACACTTAGAATAAGGAAAATATCAATTAACAATCAGTTTCAAGGGAAAATAAGGTAAAGAAATAAAGGAAACATGGTAGATTGAACAGAATAAGGAAAATATCAGTCCCATACGAGAAAGGAAAGAGCATTGAAAAATTAGTAAAAGTCTTGAACCCTAGTTTTAGGTAGACCACAAAATCTGCAGTAAAATAAGGTACATAACCTATACAATGAATGTAGACAGGAGATTATTCAAAAAGAAAATCAGAATCGCACCAGATTTGGTTCAATTAAAGCAGATCTAAAACCTTAATTTGGGTAGGTCATAAAATCAGCAGAGAAATAAGGACAAAATAATCATATACTGTTTACAATGAACATAGACAGGAATTATTCAAAAAGCAACAAAGAATCGAAATAGAAAAAGATCTGAAACCCTAATTTAGAGCAAATATAGGAAATTAACAGGAATAGGCAGATTCACGCATAATGAAGTGAATATAGACGAGATAATGCTAAAAATCAAAGTTTGAACCAGTTTATGTTCGAATCAAAGAGAATCTGAAACCCTAACCTTTAGGGCTAAGTCAAATCAGTGAGAGATATGAAAATATTCGTACTTATACAAAAAAGATGATGAACACAGACGGAAACAACAAGTTAAGGATTTTGAACCAATTTTAGTTCGAATCTCTCCAGATCTGCTTGCCATTTTAGGCAATCCATTAGGTAATACCAAAGAACGGGTAGCCAGTAAGGAGGAGGGGTCAAATAAGGTAGGGAATCAACGATTGATTCCATTTTGGGATTGGAATCAGAGGGATTCGGGGTGACGACGCTAGGGTTTTAAGAGGAGAGGGGGAGAAGATGAGAGAGGGAATGTATAGAGACGGCGGGCTGGGTGAAGTGATTAGGGTTTAGATGGGTTAGGTTAATTAAAAAGGGTTAGGTTAATTAAAAAGGGTTGGGTGATTTAGACCGTTAATTTCGGAGATCAGCGGTCCTGATTCAAGGGTTCTAGGTCGGGTTATAATAAACGGGTGTGGGATTGGGTTAATGGGTTAAGGGTATTGGGTATTTGATGTTGGTCTGGTGTATTGGGTATTTTATGTTGGTCTGGTGTATTGGGATGGGGTAATTGGGTAGTGTATAGGTCCAAAATTGGATTTTTTAGGGGCTAGATTTTGAAATACCCAATTTAACACATAAATAATTTATAAAAAAAAAATTAATGAATAACAAAAATATCACTTGCGCATGAAAATGATTTAAAATAATTACTTAACATTGTAAAAATATAAAATGTCATTTTCTGTATAAATAATGTAATTATGCATATATATGGGCTATTATTGTAAAATATGCAATTTTAGCCTAAGTATGCAAAATACAATAATAATAAGTGTATAAAAAATATTTAAGCTTAATACGGATATAGATGGTGAAAAATAAATGATAAATCATCATAAAATTATTTGATATGCAATTAATAATTATTTATGCAAGAATAAATTGATTAAAAGCCATTAAAAATTATGGAAAAGTAGTTGATGATCATCATGCACTATTTTGAAGGAATATATGTATTTTTTGAGAAATATGAGGGAAAAATTGAGTATCAACAATATATACAGGGCTCTGATGAAGGCCGGGAAGGCTTCTGAGGCAGAATTCGAGGATGCTCGTGTCAAGGCACGTGCAGCTCGTGACGCTTGTGGCTATAACCCCGGTACACCGGGGGTGGATGACGACAAAGATGACTTGTACGGGCTCACATTTGATGCTTGGTACGATGATGAATACGCTGATGGTGCGGGTGGTGATGGAGATAGTGATGCTGGAGCGCACAGAGATAATGCAGTGTGATGCTTTTGTACTTAAGAAGTTTTTGTTCTTTTTTCTCTTTTTCTGTTTGTGGAGGCGTCTTTCTGGCCCTTTGTAAGATGTTTTATTTTCTTTGGAATGGAATGACTGGCTTTTTGTTGTATGTTCTCGGCCTTTTCGCTTTTCTTCGAATGTTTTTCTTTCTAAGAGTTCCTGAATCTTAGTTGGTTCGAACGAGGTCAACCGTTAACTAAATAGAACGAAGTCGAATGTTAGTTGACTCGAGCGAGGTCGAATGATCGACTCTTTAAGTAATTTGACGAGGTAGAATGTTAATCAATTCGAGCGAGGTCGAATGTGAGTTGGTTCGAGCGAGGTCGAACGTTTGACTCTTTAAATAATTCGACGAGGTCGAATGTTAATCAATTCATGCGTGGTCGAATATGAGTCGATTTGGGCGAGGTCGAATGTTAATCCATTCGAGCAAGGTTGAATGTGAGTCGATTCAAGCGAGGTCTTATGTGATTCGATTCAATAAAGGTCGAATGTTTGACTCTTTAAATAATTCGACGAGGTCGAATGTTAATCAATTCGAGCAAGGTCGAATGTGAGTCGATTCGAGCGAGGTCAAATGTTTGACTCTTTAAATAATTTGAAGAGAACGAATGTTAATCAATTCGAGCGAGGCCGAATGTGAGTCGATTCGAGCGAGGTTGAATGTTTGACTCTTTAAATAATTCGACGAGGTCGAATATGAATCAATTCGAGCGAGGTCGAATGTGAGTCGGTTCGAGCCAGGTAGAATGTTTGACTCTTTAAATAATTCGATGAGGTCGAATGTTAATCAATTCAAGCGAGGTCAAATGTGGATTTTGAGATTGGCGTAACATATTAACTTGGCGGAGAATTGAGAAACTCGTGTATTTGCGTATTTTCGTGTTGTTTATACATCCATTGGATAAGCATACATGCTTTTTATTTGTTCTAGCATACATTGGAGAACTCTCAGTCTATCTAGTCTCTTTATTGGTCGAACTGGAGAAGTAGTCGAGAGGTCGAGCGATGAATCTTAACACTTAAACTTCGAGACGCCCTCTTTGTCGCCTCGTTAAAAACCTTCCCGAGAAAACCCAATTGGGACAAAACTCGGATGAGGGAAAAATAGCAGGACTTGGGGGATGTCTATCTTTAGAAGTTGAAGTATTTGAGGTGGGCGACATTCCAATTGTTTGGCAGTAGTTTTCCCTCCATTGTTTCTAGAAGGAACGACCCTTTATTATCGCCGCGATTTTTTATGGGCCGTCCCAATTGGTTCCCAGTTTGCCTTCCCCTGGGTCTTTGCTTGCTTGTATTTTGGCTTTGAGTACATAGTCCCCGATTTTGAGTGGCCTGACTTTGGCTTTTTTGTTGTAGTACCACTCTGCCTGTTGTTTTTGAGTTATCATTCTTATGTAGGCCATGTCTCGCTGATCGTCGACTTCGTCGAGGTCTTGCCTTCTGCTTTCATCGTTGTTTGGCCCGCTCTCATTTGAGTATCTTAGACTTGGTTCACCGACTTCGACCGGTATTACTGCATCAGTCCCATAGACTAGTGAGTATGGTGTTTCTCATGTGCTTGTTTTGGCATGGTGCGGTATGCCCATAGCACTTCCAGAAGTAATTCTGGCCACAGTCCCTTGGCGTTCTCGAGCTTATTTTTTCATGATGTTCAATATTGTTTTGTTGGAGGACTCTGCCTGACTGTTGCAGCGGGATGATATGGTGTGGAGAGTATTCTCTTGATGTGCCATTTTTCAAAAAAATTGGCGATCTTTTTCCCAGTAAACTGGGGTCCGTTGTCGCAACTGATTTATTTGGGGATACTAAAGCGGCATATGATATTTCTCCATATGAATGTGATAAATTCTTGCTCACGTATTTGTGCGAATGCACCTTCTTCTACCCATTTGTAAAAGTACTCAGTTAAAACTAAAAGAAATCGTACATTACCTCGTCCCACTGGGAGGGGTCCGACAATGTCCATTCCCCATTTGATGAAAGGCCAAGGCGAGGTGACTAAGTGAAGGTGCTCGTCTGCTTTGTGAATCATGGGGGCGTATTTTTGACATTGCTCGCACCTTCTGACGAAGTCGGCAACCTCTTTTTTCATTGTGGGCCAATAGTATCCTGCTCGTATGAGGCACTTGACGAGGGCTCGATTTCTGGTATGAGCTCCGCAGTGGCCTTCGTGTACTTTTTCGAGGACGCGACATGTTTGGTTTGGTCCTAAGCATTTTTCTAGGGGAACGCCACTCGTTCTTTTGTACAAGTCATTATTGATGATATTGTACATGGCCGCCTGCATTCGAAGCTTCTTGGCTTCTTTTTTATCAGATGTGAGCACTCTGTCCTACAAATATGAGGTAATGCGATTGCGCTAGTCCCAAGTCATGGTTATAGTTCGTACCTCGATTTGATCTATTGATGAATGGAGGAGAGTGACCACGTTATATTTTTCGTTTATGTTCCTGGTAGATTCCGCCAATTTGGCGAGGCCGTCTGCCTCGATGTTTTGTGCTCGAGGTATCTGGTCGAGCTGGCATTCATCAAACTCGGGCAGCAGCTTGCATATCTCGGCCTGATATTTTTGTAGCCTTTGTTCTTTGATTTGGAAAGTCCCTATGAATTTATTGACGATGATTTGTGAGTCACATCGGAGGATGAACCGTCGTGCTCCGTATTTTAGGGACAGTTTTACTCCTGCAATTACGGCCTCGTACTCGGCCTTATTGTTAGTCATATCGGGACACCGTACGGACTAGCGAATTAATTTTCTTGTGGGGACCTCGAGTACGAGTCCCAGTCCAGATCCTGACGCGTTGGAGGCGCCATCGGTGTATAGAATCCATAGGTCGGGTAACTTGGGAGAAGTACTAGTGGCTTCCCTTTCGACCTCGGGCATTATTTTAGTGTTGAAGTCGGCGACGAAGTCATCGATTACTTGAGACTTTACCGTTGTTCGAGGCTGATATATTATATCGTGTTCGCTTAAATTGATGGCCCATTTAGCCAACTCATCCGACAGCTCGAGTTTATGTAGGATACTCCTCAGGGGAAAGGTGGCGACCACTAAGATGGGGTGGCATTGGAAATAAGTTCTAATCTTTCGTGAAGCTACGACTAAAGATAGGGCCAACTTTTTGAGGTGAAGGTACCTCGTTTCGGCGTCGACCAAATTTTTGCTAATTTAATAGATTGGAGAATGCGTACCTTTGTTTTCACGGACTAAGACTTCGCTCACCGCAACGTAGGACACAACCAGGTAAATTAGGAGGCGTTCTCCGGGTTCCGCCTTGGCAAGCAGCGGGGGCGAGGGA
This sequence comes from Nicotiana knightiana, assembly GCA_005239525.1. NCBI lineage: Eukaryota > Viridiplantae > Streptophyta > Magnoliopsida > Solanales > Solanaceae > Nicotiana > Nicotiana knightiana. The sequence goes on from ML428135.1 coordinate 52,431, forward strand.
AGGTATGCTTTTAATTCTCTTAGGGCATTGACGCACTCTAAATTCCACTGGAGTCCGTTGTCCTTCTTGAGTACGCCGAAGAATTTTGGCATTTATCAGAGGATCGGGAGATGAACCTCGATAGGGCGGCTATACGACCAGTCAGCTTTTGCACCCACTTCTTGCTGGTCAAATTTTCAGGTATTTCCTATATAGCCTTGATTTGGTCGGGGTTAACCTCAATACCTCTCTGCGACACCAAAAAGCCGAGGAACTTTCCTGAGGTCACGCCGAAGGCGCATTTCTCGGGGTTCAGCTTCATGCAATATCGCCTAAATATGTCGAAGGCCTCCCTCAGGTGGTCAATGTGGTCCTCTTTTTCTTTTTGACTTGACCAACATATCGTCTATATACATTTCTATCATCTTGCCGAGCTGCTCTTTGAACATTTTCGTTACTAGCCTCTAATAGGTTGCCCCTGCGTTTTTCAGTCCGAACGACATGACTCTGTAGCAGTACGCTTGGTGGGTAATGAAAGTGGTTTTTTCCTGGTCCTCCTCCTCCATGAGGATTTGGTTGTAACCTGAGTAGGCATCCACGAAACTTAATAGCTCATGCCCCACTGTTGCATCGATGAGTTGATCAATGTGATGCAACGGGAATGAATCTTTCGGGCAGGCCTTGTTCAGATCTGTGAAGTCCATGCACATGCGCCATTTCCCATTTTTCTTTTTCACCATGGCCACATTGGAGACCTATTGGGGGTACTTTGACTCTCTAATAGAACCGTTTGCGAGCAATTTTTCTACTTCTTCGCTGACGGCATCATTTATTGCGGTGTTGAATTTTCTTCTGATCTGTCGTACCGGCGGGTAGAGTGGGTCGACATTCAGCTTATGTGTTGCAATTTCCTTCGGGATTCTTAGCATATATGTATGGGAGAAGGCAAACAAGTCTGTGTTGTCAGTTAAAAATTTATGGAATTTACCTGGTTCGTGGAGCTTGTGGACAATGTAATCTTTTTTGTTGTGGTCGCTTTTATCCAACTGAACTGGATCGAGGTCTTCCACAGTTGATCATGTGGCTTCCATGACGTCGGGGTCCTTGATGATGTCTCTTTATTCGTCACCTCCTGACCCTACCTTGCTAATTGCTACGCTTCTGCGTCTTTTCCTTTCAACTTTTGAGTGTATGTGCAGTCTTGGGCAATTCGATAGCATTCTTAGGTTGTGCGCTGCTCGCTGCGAATGCTGAACACTGGGTGGGGAACTTGATGACCTGATACAATCTGGATGGGATGGCCCTCATGGCGTGTATCCAGGGCCGTCCTATGATGGCGTTGTACGCTGTGTCTTGATTCATGATATGGAATATTGTTTCCAGGGTGATACCACCGACCAGTATGGGTAGTGTGATCTCTCCGGAGGTCCTCTCAACTGCATTATTAAAACCTATTAGTGTTATGCAGCGAGGTACTATCTTATCCTCGAGTTTCATCTGTACGAGAAATCTGAGGTGGATAATACACGCGCTGTTTCCGTCATCTACCATAATCTGTCTTACATTGGTGTCTGAAATTCGTAAAGTAATAACAAGAGCATCATAGTGAAGGAATGTCAAACCGTGGATATCCGACTTATGGAAGATGATACTTTCTTCGAGGTCATCATACCGTTCATTGGTGATCGACCTCTTCAAGTTTTGGGTGGTTATGAATTTCACGTGATTGATCGTTGTATCGTCGCCTCCGCCGATAATCATCTGGATGGTGCGAGTTGGGGAGGGTGGTTTCGGGGGGACTTGATGTTGTTCCCGCCCACGGGCGAAATTGGCTCTTCCTCGATCGCTCATCAGCTCCTTCAAATGCCCTTGGTGGAGCATGTTTACTACCTCTTGCCTCAAGGTGATACAATCCTCGGTCTTATCGCCTGCTTCCTGATGGAATTCACATAGGGCATTCAACTTTCTGGTGTTTGGGTCGGACTTCATCTTTTGCAGCCATTTCACCTTAGAGCGGAGCTTCTCTAGGAGTTATATGATTTCGGAAGGAGAAACACAAAAATTATGAGCAGATAACAGTGGAGGCATACCTCTTTCGTTTCGGTGAGTCCCTGTCTGCGTCCTAGATAGGCCATCGCCATGGGGGGATGGTAGGATGGTCGTTCTTAGGTACGACTGGTGCCTTTTGCAATTAAGGTGCCATCTGGACCGATGTCAACCGTTGGGTTGGTCCGTTAAGGTCGTCCTTGTTCGCTCTCACCTCGGCACAGTAAGCGTTGTGTATTTTTTCCCAGGTAGTGGCGGATATTTCATGAGCCTGCTCAACAGTTTTCTAGTCTCCCTCGAACCGCTCCTGTTCAACCCGTTCTAGAAAGATGCTACCGTCATTCCCTCTAACACGTTTGGAAGCGTCATTCTCACTCTGTTGAACCGGACGGGGAAGTCCCTGAGTCCTTCGCCGGGTGACTATTTAATGGCGAATATGTCATTCACCCTAGCTTTTGCTTTCTTGGACAGGGCATGGGCGGTGACGAACTTGTCGGCCATCTCCTCAAATGTTTCTATGGAACGTGCTGGTAGTTGTGAGTACCATGTCAGGGCTCCCCCAGTTAGGGTTTCGTCGTCGTTGCCTTTCACTGAGGTGACGTAGTGGATGATGTGATCTTTAGGGTCCGTTGTGCCGTCATATATATTTAAGTATGGCGGCATCTTGAATGTTTTGGGTATAACATGTGGTGCTGCCTCATCGCTATACGGTTGTTTCATGAACCGGCCGACATCCCATTTTGGCAGGAGTTTTAGGGAGCTTGGTATCTTATCAACCCTCTCTTGGTGTTCCCTCATTTGGTCGCGGAGTGCTTTATTCTCGTTCTCCATCTCCTCCATTTTTCTTAAAATGGCAGCGAGGGCGTCATTACCTGCATCATTAACAGTGTGAGTGGTACCTGCTGGAGGAGGAGCGTGCTGCTCGTTGATTGTCGTTGTGATGTCGACTCGTGCATTGTTTCTACTCGCCCCCTGAGTGGGTTTGTCGAGTATGATGTTCAGTGTGCTCGCCAACCACGCCTCCAGTAATTTTTTCGTTGCTGGTGGTGATTCTTCCGTCGTGGATGTAGAGGCTCTTTTCCCATGAGAGGCGGTAACGCTGCCATGAGGGGGTCAATCACTTCGCCTGGGTGAAACGCTTGGCGTCACGTTCTCCTCGTCATCTCTGTTAACCTCGTTGATGGTGCTTAGGAGGTTAGCAGTAAGGCATAATACTGCCTTCAATCTTTCTTCTCCATTTCTTGCCATGTTAGGTCGTGCAAGCAGGAAAAAGAAAGTTCTGTTGTTTTTTTTTTTTAGATCTAGAAGAAACTAAAGTTTTAACTAGAAATTCCCCACAGACGGCACCAAATTGTTTGACCAAAAAGTTTAAGTCTTTTTGTTAAACTAATTAAATAAGATGAGAATGGGCAAATCCTAGTTAAATATAATATATCATAGATCTGAAAGTATTAGATGTCGATGATAAGATATCACATTTGTTAAATATAATAAATCATAGATCTGAAAGTATTAGATATCGATGATAAGATATCACATTCAAGGTTATTAAATACCTACGGGATATTTAATAATTTTCAATGAATGAGGGAGCAATGGTAATAAATGTAAATAGGAAAAATGATTCACCCAAATATTGAATGATGTGGATGATTCCTCCTTCCGACAACAACATGCAATAAGTAAATATGAAAATGGACAAAATATCCTTGGATCGCGTGGGTGGAAAGGTAGAATAAACACAAAATCAATCACAACAATAAGACAAATTTTTTCTATTGTCTCTCAAGAGTCAACCTGTTACAAGTGTTCTTCTTAGAAAGTGAATTCCCTTTTTGTTCCCTATCTCTTACTATTTATAAGAGATATTCGTAGGAAACCCTAAAAAGTACAACTAGGGTAATATTCAATTGAATATTCCTTTTGGTAATTTCAAGACTATCCTAGTCATTACTACTATGCTTCTCTACTCGACCTCGGTATTGATATCTCGCTTAGCGACTCCTCACTATTGGTCCTTGCTCGACCTCGGCCATAACTCGTTCATTGGCATTCACCGAATCTGATCGGATTTTGACCCATACAGGATCTGTAACAATGGCTGCTCGAGCAATATCTTCAATTTGCACAATTCCAACACTAACACAAAAAGTAAGTCAATCCAAACTAACACCTGAATAGAGTATAGTAATGCCTTTTGGTTAACAGATTGAATCTGGAACGAAGTCTTCGAAACCCATCTTAAATTCCGAAAATATGAGTTCGTGTTCCATCATTCTTCACCGCCCAACATTGTGGAAGAAGCTAGGTTGTTTTGATCTGAAAATTGGAAGTCGAATCGATTAAAGGTTCGAAATTTTTGTTGAAAGCTTCTTTGTGAAGCGGAATCTACATATTAAGGTCGATTGCAGCTGATTCGATAGGCTTTGGTTCGAAATTTTCGAAGTCTGTTCGAAGAAGATGATGACCGGGGAAGACGAAATTTTTGGGTCTGTTCAAAGTCTATTCGAAGAAGATGGGTTTGTTCGAATTTTTTGGGTCTGTTCAAAGTGTGCTCGATGAAGTCTGTTCGACCACTGATGCTAGGTCTGTTGAAGAAGACGAAATTTCTGAAATTGAGTTTGAAGAATCATAGCCATCATCCCTACTTCTCAAAGTGTAGCCAACTCCAGTTGCTTTTAATATTTTGGGATTGATTTGAGAAAATGCCATTGGGGACACAGAAGGGGAAGCAAGAAGGTTTTGGGTTGGGGTTTGGGTGGGTTGGGGGGGGAGAGGTTGGCTTGCAAAAGTTTTCTTTTTTTCTTTAAATGTTTTCTTCTATAATTATATGTGTCAAATATTTATTACAAATTACATTTGTCAAATATTTATTACAAATTACATGTGTCATTCTTTAATGGGTTCATTTAATACATCAAACCATGACTTATACATTATTTATAATATTACAAATCAAATTTGACTAGACTAAGAAAACATATTCCAATATGAATTTGGTAAATAAAACCTAGCTAGACATGACTTAACTAAACTAGTAAATATCAAATTCTAGACAATTTAGGAATACTAATTAATCTTAGTTTAATTCCAACAGCCTTCCTTAAACTAAGATATTCAAATTTGAGCATATTATGAGTAACATCAAGCCTTGTAGAAGTCAAGTACCTTAGACTTTCCGTCAATTCCTTAAAATATGTTGCATCGGCAAAATCGCGAGTATCATCTTTAGTTAACTTCAATTTCTCTTCAATATTGGTCATACATGATTTGGCTTTAACCGTGGTAAATCCCTTCAAAATATCATTAACATATTTTTTCTTTACTTTGAAACCATATATTTCTCCAACTGCTTTGTGGATAGTCTTGTATACCCAATCAATTCTAATTGGCAATTTTATAGGTTGTAGAATAATATCGTTAATGGACAATTCACCATGCTCCTTGAGACATGCAATTTCGAACAATGGCACAAAGTTGATTGCATCTTCAATATCTATAATCAGGTGTTGTTGTATTTATGGATCCCAAGCTATTTCTGTCTCAATCTTGGGTTGATTAATAAGAACTTTCTCTTGATGAACCATCTTGCTTTTTTCATTACTCGATTCATCTTCAATACCATCAAATAATTTTTCTTGTGAAATACCAACCTCTTTTGGACTGGCATCCCTTGCAACTAAATCATCATTTTTATCAATCGCATGAATTTTTGAAAGATCAATTCGAATATTATTTAACTTTCCTTTGCTTTAAATATTATCTCTATCACAACAAAAATTACATGTACCTTCTCTTCTTTTCTCGTCTGTTTCTGAATTTTGGCCTTCTTGATTTATCTCCGCCGGATTTGATGTGTCCTCTTTTTCTTTTGGTTGATCAACCTTTTTTTGTGATGCATCCTCCATTGTCTCATCTTTCTGTTGATTCAATGATCTCTCATATGTCACCAATTCACCTTCTAAATCATTAAGTCCGAGAGCGCTATGATCTTTGGTAGCCTCAAGATAACTTTCTTGTCGTGAAACTTTAAGCTTAGAGACTGCAATATTTTTTCAACAACTTTAACTTATTCCAATACTTCTGCATTGGTCCTTAGACCATTGACTATTTCTTCAATTCTTTTAAAAAAAAAATTGATAGACTATGTTGGTCTCACACGAGCCCACTCAAATTGACCCCAAAACTCTTACAGTTTCTCCTTCTTTATGTCAGCAGCTTTTTGATATGACTTCGCCAAGATTTTTCAAACCTCCTTCGATGACTTTGCATGCAATTTTTTTTAGATACATGCAATTCGACCTTAATGACGAGATAGTAGCGTGTCTTATAATCTAAATGTCTTTTCTTCTCCAATTTCGTAACTATATCACCCGTCAATGTTGTACCTTCCGGGGGTTCCTCAAATCCTTCATCAATGGGGACCATAATCCAATAGCCTTAAAAAAAAATTCATCTGTTAATACCAAGTTTCAAAATTACTTTTTCCATCAAACACAAAAATAACACAATTAGGTAATAGAGTATCCATATTTTTTTTTTGATCTCCTATTGGCTCTAACAGAATCTCACACAGACTCTGTTACCAATTTGAAGGATTGAAATATCTCAAGAATAATTTAGACACAAGCAAAAACTTCAACAGAGACTATATAAAAGAAATTTATTAAACTAGGGAGAGAGCGTGGTAGGAGGCTTTTTCACAACTCATAAACTCTTGAATCTCTCTACATCATAGCTACCTCTGCACAATAGAAAATATGTAGTAGCACCCTTATTTATAATACTACAAACCAAATTTGACTAGACTAGCAAAACCTATTCCAATATGAATTTGGTAAATAAAACCTAAGTAGACATGACTTTAAGTAAACTAGTAAATACCAAATCCTGAACAACATAAAAATACTAATTAATCTTGGTTTAATTTCCAATGGGTCAATATTCCACCCAGGCAGTTTAACGTAACAGTTACTATTCAAAAAAAAAACTCAAGGCTTCATGATATTATTCCATATAAAGATATGACTTTTTCTTCAATCCTAATCCCAAAATATGTCAATGAGTTGTGGTCAGAACTAACATCTAATCAAACACAGTGTCACACCTCATTTTTTCCGAAAGAGTGGGATAAGGAAGTTTTTCCAATTTAAGTGACGTTATCTAAATGGGATTATTTATTTATTCAGAGTCTCCGCTTGGAATAATTTATGGTGTCCCAAGTCACCGGTTTATTTTAAATCCCAAATCGAGGAAAATTTGACTTCGTTTAAAGTCTACGAAACCAGAAGACCGGATAAAGAATTCAGTTAACCCGGGAGAAGGTGTTAGGCATTTCCGAGTTTCGTGATTTTAGCATGGTCGCTTTTAATCATACATGGCTTAATTAATTTCTCTAAATACGCATTTTAGAACCTATGTGTATTTTATCATTTACCGCTTTTAATTGCTTGACTATTCGTAATTATGGAATTAACTTGAAAAGAGTCAGGCGTACGTGTACTCATTTCGTTTGACGCGTCAAGAATCATGTCACACAAATGTGCACACAATTAATCACACTTTGTTAATATTAAGAATGTTTGGCCGAAGTTACGGGAATGCATACCTCGATTTATTTTGAAAATCATAATTATGTCACGCGAACGTGTACACAATCACGATGATAGATTAAATCGCGCCTAAAGCATTTTCTACAAATATTCATTTTTATCGTACTCGTGTCACGCGAACGTGTACACAATTAATAACACTTTATTATTATTAAGATTATTTTACCAAAGTCGCGCGAATGCGTACCTTGATTTATTTTTGGTGTCGTAACTATATCACGTGTACGTGTACATAATCGCGATAATTCGATTTGCTTAGGAGTGTGCTTAAAGAAATCAAACGTATTCATGAATTATTTTTCTTACTTTGAGATTAATGTAAGGCAATAAGAGTACGGAAATTATTATAGAAAAGCATAAAATAGATTAAATGGAAAGGTAGACTATCTTTGTTATTATATAGAGAAGAAAGAGGCCAGCAACGTATGTACTGCTTTGTTCCTTAGTAAGATTAATTTTATCGGCCCAATCTAATTTTTCAAAAATCACTCCATGGCTCACAATAATTGTACAACCAAAACTTGTTATATTTTTACACTTGAACCAAATGGCCTAATTTTTAGGTAGTGGATGGTTCGTTACACTAACAAAGGATCACAAGACATCACTTTGTCAACCTACTATATTCATCTTCAGTAACTGAATTTAACAAAGGTTCAAATCATGAGCATGAGATTTCTTAAATGAATTATATCGTCTTAAAGTCGCATGTCAAACTAAGAGAAATGAAATATCATATAATGAATAGAAATAGACCTTACTAGGCAGTCAATGTAGATTTAAAATTTTTAATCAAAATGAGGCCATCAAATGATTTAAACAGAAGCAAGCACAACGTAGTACTCAACTAAAATAGTAAAAGAAAGGTATAAAATTGACCTTCTTAAGACAACACTCTTATTTTTGAGCTCGTGTATCTTAGCGATTGAGCTAACCCTTGACGAAGACTCGATCAGCAACCTCGCCTGATAAAACTCTTCAGAATACCTTGACAACTACGCAACGAACTCGAGTCAAAAAATGGGGGCAACTTTGAGGTGCTCTTAAATGAGGCTTTTGGTTGGTTTGAGTAGGACAAATGTTGCGTTTTTGCTGGGCTACATGGGTTGTTTTTCAGCACTTTTCATCTGAAAGTTTCAGCTAAGTTTGGGGTAATTTTTGAGCTGGTTTGATCGGAAAATATGGTGGTAAAGAGATGTTAGTTTTTTTTTTTTTTTTTTTGTGGGTTAAGTCATCAATGGAGGCATTTACATGGTGTTTTGTGGTGCATTAAGGGCTTATTTGAGTATTTGTTTTTTAGAGGAAGATGAAGACATAGGTTGCTCTTTATCCTTCGGAAGAAACTGCAGCGTCAAACTGAGAAAAATCATCCCTCCCACTTTTTTTCCTTTTATGTTATTTATAGATGTGTGGGTCAATTGTGAGAGAAATGGGGGAAGTGGAGAAGGGATGTGAAGGAGTGGGGTGAGGCATGAGTGAAGTGGGGAAGTGGAGAAGAGATGTGAAGGAGTGGGGGTGAGGCATGAGTGAAGTGGAGAAGTTGGGTGTTGTTATTATTATTATTATTATTATTATTATTATTATTATTTTATATATATATATATATATATATTTGTATTATATATATATATATATAG
>ML428135.1:62986-98419 GCA_005239525.1 Nicotiana knightiana
CAAAATTCCTATCTAAATGCCATCTAGAGTCTTGTCTTGATTCTTGACTTGCTTCTCCCATTGACTTTAGACTGAAACTCGATGCTCTCGATGCAACAGACTATGAAATATTCTTACATGCTTGTTTCTTGATCAAATGATGGAAAGATGGATCTTGACCATATTTTCTGCATCATTACGCCAAAGCTGGTCGCGGCTAGTATTGGGATGAAACCTTCCACTTTCTCTGGAAAGAACTGAAATATGTGATTGCAGAAAAACCTACAAGCCATCACAAACAAACAAAAAATTTCTGCCGCAGTTTGCACTAGGAAATTTTTATGAGTTATTGAAAACACATTAAACTATCTTTGCGATTGCAGAATAAGGAATTGAAAAAGACACATTTTTAAAAAAAAATAAAAAATAATAATAATAATAATAATAGGGGATGGCGTACCCAGTGTTAACAAGAAGGAAGGTAACCAGGGGATGTAGTACCCTGTGTTGACGATAAGATGAGGCTCGAGGTACTCTAGGATGCTACTAGGGGATGTCGTACCCTCTGTTGGCAGAAAGTAATGCAACCAGTGGATGTACTAGCATGTATTGGCAATAAGATGAGGTACATGGAACTTTGAGATGCTACTAGGGAATGTCGTACCCTATGTTAGCAATAAGAAATACAACCAGAGGATGTAGTACCCTATGTTGACAATAAAATGAGGCTCGCGGCGCTTTAAGATGCTACTAAGGAATGTCGTACCCTATGTAGGAAATAAAATGCAACCAGGGGATGTAGTACCCCGTGTTTGGCAATGAAATGAGGCTCGTGGCTATCTGAGATGCTACTAGGGAATGTAGTACCCTATGCAAGAAGAAAATAATGCGACCAGGGGACATAGTACCCTGTGTTAGAAATAAAATGAGGCTCGTGGCACTCTGAGATGCTACTAGGGAATGTCGTACCCTATATTAGCAACGAGAAATACAACCAGGGGATGTAGTACCCTGTGTTGGAAATAAGATGAGTCTCGTGGCTCTCTGAGATGCTACTGGGGAATGCCGTACCCTATGTTGGCAATAAAATGCAACCAGGGGATGTAGTACCCTGCATTTTCTATAAGATGAGGCTCGTGGCTCACTGAGATTCTACTAGGGAATGTCGTACCTTATGTAGTCAAAAAGTAATGCGACCAGGGGATGTAGTACCCTCTGATTGGCAATGAAATGAGGCTCGTGGCTCTCTGAGATGCTACTGAGGAATGTCGTACCCTATGTTTGCAACAAAATGACACTCGTGGCGCTTTGAAATGCTACTAAGGAAAGTCGTACCCTATATTGGCAAAAAGTAATGCAACCAGGGGATGTAGTACCCAGTGTTGGCAATAAAATGAGGCTCGTGGCACTCTGAGATGCTACTAGGGAATGTCGTACCCTATGTTAGCAACGAGAAATACAACCAGGGGATGTAGTAGCATGTGTTGGAAATAATATGCAGCCAGAGAATGTAGTACCATGTGTTGGCAATAAGTAATGCGACCAGGGGATGTGGTACCTTGTGTTGAAGATCTGGTGATGTTTGTCTTTTCACGGACTGTTTCCTAAAATTGTTATGTTCCTGTTCTGAACAAAGAAAGATTCATTAGTTTTTAAAATGGTGGTCAGTTTGTGGCCTTGATCTCTTGGGCGACTTGACCTTGTGTCCATTACACTTGTTAGAAAAACTGACTCCATCGATGGTCGTACAAATTGCCTGGAGATTCTGTCATTGTTTCTGCAGATCTTCTTTCTCAATATTAGAACCTGACTATTTTGCGCCTATCGTCATTTATGTTTATGGTGCAAACAACCTTGCTACCAGAACGGCTTTTAACTGAGTAACTTTTGTTGACCCTTGACACATTGTTCATTCCTTCAAACCTTTTGCTCGTCAGGGAAGCTCAAAGATAGATTTTTGCCTTTGCCCATAATGTCCATGCCCAGAAAGTTTAGCTTCATATACCAGGAAAACTGTAACCAATTTTGCGGCCTTTTCTTTGCTTTGCTTAGACTGAAAGGGACTCAAAAAGAATGATATGAAAGAAAACAAGAAGGTAAACTAATAGGTATTACAACTTAATCAAGAAGTATACCTTTCAGAGAAGAAAAATAAAATGAAAAGGACTTATCTGGAGGAATATGATGACTTCAATTAACATGACATGCACTTTGGACTGGATGTCCGACCCGTCCGAACCGTCTAATTCTCAAAATTCGTTGTAAACTTCACTTTGAAACTGAGTTCTTTGTCTTAACTATGTTTGTGCCGGGATATATGAAGTCCTAAATCGATCAACGACGCCCTTTGTGGGTTTTCACCAATTGACCTCTCTCATTTGCTTTTCTCTCAACTCACTATCGCTTTATAGTGCCCGTGAAGGTTTTCACCAATAAGACTCTCTCATTTTATTTTTTCTCTCTTTACTATGGCCGAGGCATCACTGTAATATACCAACTTAGCATTCTCGNCACTTTTGGAACCATTCTGACGGAAAACCGTCGAAAAATAAAATAAAATCATGCCTCAGTTTCTTTGAATGCTGGGAAATGTAGATTTTTGTTTTAGTGTGACCGAATCCCACAGTGAAGCTTCCTACATATCCTTTCGGAATCAGGTCGGACGTAGTTTTATTAACATGAACTCGCTTTGATGATCTTTTTTTTTTGATTTTTTTTTTTTGACCTCTTTTTTTTTTATTAAGTACAATGGTTCCAAAAGAGGGAAAAACAAAGAAATAATATAAACAAGGCTTCAGAGGGCTAACTAGGATTGACCAATGTTTGGGTAACGAGAATGATAGCCTTTCGTCATCCCAACCTGAGAATGCTAAGTATAAAATTGCCCTAACAGAATCATGTCAGACATAATATCTCTTGACTGCATCCGCGTTAACGGATATATCAGTCACATGTCCTTATATATCTGTCAAGTGTAGGGCTCCTTTTGACAATACTTTCTTGACGAGGTAAGGACCTTGCCAATTCAGGGCGACCTTTCCTTTTGCTTCTTCCTGGTGCAGAAAGATACGTTTCAAAACAAGTTGTCTTACCTTAAATTGTCTTGAGCGCACTTTCTTGTTGTAAGCGCGTGCCATTCTTTGTTGGTATAATTGACCAAAACAAACTGCCGCCAAACGCTTTTCNGAATCTCAACTTCTTGATTCATTATTTTGAGATTAGACAACTTTTTAAGATCTGGGCATAAATTCTGCGTGCATGTCATGTTTTTAAAGCCAACATTATCGAAACTGAAAAGGATAAGAAATTAACAAAAATTAGGAAAAGGAAAAGATAGAATTTTACTAAGAAAATGGAACTTCGTTTCATTGAATTTGAAAGGATAGAAGAGTTAACATCAAAGCAAAGAAATTAAACTAAAATATCTGGATTACAACCCTTAAAATAATCCAAATACAGAAAAATCAACAAACAGACTACCAAGGCTCCTTCCTGATGTGAAGAGGAGTTGCTTCCCAGTTGTTGAGTGAGGTATCTGGACCAATGAGCTGAACACTTGCATGGATGGGGCTTTCACAAACTTGAACCATATTTATTCCATAGAACATCTCTTTGATACCCTAGCAAACTTCATCGTTATCATCCTGTATGGATCCTTCCTCTTGCTTTTTTCGATTTTCGAAACTGTCTGACCCGCTTTGAATTGCTTGCGTGGTTGCCTTAAGGTCTTCTTGACTCATAATTTTTCCCGACTTCATGCTATTCTCAACTATTTCACCAATATTAATCGCCTCAGCAGAAGGTTTACCAATAGCGGCCAACATGTAATGGAGGTAATCAGGATCCTGAGCTTGGAGAAAATAGTCAATCATTTCTGCCTCTTTCATTGTGACCCTAATGTCATGCTATCTCCACTTGATTGTATATTCTCTAAAGCTTTCTATTGATTTCTTCTTCATGATGACAAGAGAGGATCGGTTAGGAACTATATCAATATTGTACTGAAACTGTACGACAAAATCTTGAGCCATGTCATTCCAAACGTGCCAGCGAGAGATGTCTTGATCTATGAACCACTCGGAAGCAATTCCTCTCAAACTTTCCCCAAAATAAGCCATGAGTAATTCTTCTTTGCCTCCTGGCGCCCTTAATTGGTTACAATACCTCTTCAAATGGGAAATGGGATCACCTTGCCCGTCATACTTGTCAAACTTGGGGTTTTTGAAACCGGGTGGCAAATGGACATGGGGGAAAATGCATAGATTGTTAAATGAAACACTCTTGTGGCCTCCCAAACCCTGTATGTATCTCATGGATTGTTCCAAGCTCTTCATTTTTCTATTCATTTCCTCTTGTTCCATATTCTTGTCGGGATTTTCGATCTCAAATGGGAACATGTTCTTAGGAGTATGCTTGTATGAATCTGGAACCTTGAAAGTCAATTCTGGAGAGTAATGTTGGTCATCATGACCATTCAGTAGTGAATCATTGTGGGACTTTTGAGCAAGAGCCGGTTGAGGAACATTGATGATATGGACAATGGGTACAGTAGGTGGGTCATTTCTGAGGGGTGCAGTTGGAGGACGTGAAATGGAGGTACTGGGGATAGTGGGAAGGTTAATGCTCGGACTGAATCCAGGTCCAGGTTGGTACAATGGATTACTTGTTATGGAGATGGGCACTTGACTTGCAACTGACACACTATGAAGATTGTCTGAAAGCCCTATGGGTAGTGGGGGCGGTGCTTGTCCATTCACCCAAGCTTGGTACATCTCTGCCAATTTTTGCTTCAACACTCTTACTTCTTCAATCAGTCCCGTACCTTTTTCGACCAATTATCCGTGGACATCATCATTATCTGACTCATTCTCACTATTGTTTTCCATTTTACTTTTTCCTTTTGATCTCGTGTTGTAAGGGTGAGTCGTCAGTTTAAACCACAAACCAACCACCTCTGTTTAACTTATCTTTAGATGACAAACAATAAACATGTTAGAGTTAGACATTTTGTAGATATAAATCACACATTATATGTCATGCACCTAATGCCATTTTCATTTCTAGAATGAGTTTGACAGGCTTTATGCTTCATCCCAGCTTATTGATTTATTGGTTTATTTTCATCTTGAATTTAGCATTCTCTTTTCTTTCTCTCTCTCTCTCTTTTAAATTTATTCCTAAAATCCTTTTTTTCAGATTAATTATGGTTCTGATCGCATCCGATGGGGGATTGCCTACGTATCATGACACCACATGAATCAGACCATTACGTAGTTCAGGAGATCAAGAATAAAGTAAATAAACTAACTATTACTCTTATACAATTTAGACCGATCAAAGCTCCTAATAAGGAAAATATTTTTTGGATTTCTACTTCTTCTTTTTTTTGAATTTCGAAAGAAAGACCTCTAAAAAAGAAAGAAAAATATTTTTGGATTCTGAATATTATTTTATTTTATTTTTGGAGATTTTTCGAAATAAAGACTTCTAAAAAAAAAGAACATATTTTTGGATTTTGAACTTTTATTTTAAATTTATGAAAGAAAAAGCTTCTAGAGAAAAGAGAAAATATTTTTGAATTTTAATTTTTTTTTTTTTAATTTTTGAAAGAAAAAGTTCTGAAAAGAACAAAAATATTTTTGAATTTTTGAAAATTGGGCTAGAACCGATGAGGTTTGCTTATGTATATCACATCCGGTGAGAATCAGACTTGCGTAGTTCGGCAATATTTCAGGAATAAGATGACACTTTGTAAAAAATTCAGGCTTATTTTGTAATAATTTTTTTTTGGGTAAATAATAAGATTTTTAAAAATCGGGTAAATTTTCTCTCTCATATTTTCTTCCTTCTGGTTTTCCCTCAATATTTTTGTATTTTTATTTTTGTTTTTAGAAATCGGTCAACATGCACAAACCAAATGCACAAGTAGCACATAAGATGCACAAGTACCCAAGCGGACAGCTCGAGCCGAGGTGGGGGCAACGTACCGGGAGAACGAAAGTCTACCCGGCCTAGTTACTTACCCAGCCTCGTTCTAATTGGTATGAATTCTAACAACAAAATGGGCCACGCGCACGTGTGCACCATAAATTCAGAAGACTCAGAAGGGAGGCGTAAGAAGACAGTTTAATACAATTCAAATAATATCAAAGGGGTAAATAAGTGGCAATTAGGACATTAGGCCCAAAAATACAGTAATAACGTCAAATCAATAAAGTCAAGTATAAAACATATTACAAGCTCGAATTCTGAACCCTGAACCCTGAACCAGAGGTTCTGGGTTCTTTTCCCCAGCAGAGTCGCCAGAGCTATCACACCTCTTTTTTCCCGAACGAGCGGGATAAATGAGTTTTTCTAATTTAAGTGACGTTATCGAAATGAGATTATTTATTTATTCAGAGTCGCCACTTGGAATAATTTATGGTGTCCCAAGTCACCGGTTTATTTTAAATCCCAAATCGAGGAAAATTTGACTCCGTTTAAAGTCTGCGAAACCAGAAGATCGGGTAAGGAATTCAGTTAACCCGGGAGAAGGTGTTAGGCATTCCCGAGTTTCGTGGTTTTAGCATGGTCGCTTTTAATCATATATGGATTAATTAATTTCTCTAATTATGCATTTTAGAACCTATGTGTATTTTATCATTTACCGCTTTAATTGCTTGACTATTCGTAATTATGGAATTAACTTGAAAAGAGTCAGGCGTACGTGTACTCATTTCGTTTGACGCGTCAAGAATCATGTCACACAAATGCGCACACAATTAATCACACTTTGTTAATATTAAGAATGTTTGGCCGAAGTTACGGGAATGCATACCTCGATTTATTTTGAAAATCATAATTATGTCACGCGAACGTGTACATAATCACGATGATAGATTAAATCGCGCCTAAAGCTTTTTCTACAAATATTCATTTTTATCGTACTCGTGTCACGCGAACGTGTACACAATTAATAACACTTTATTATTATTAAGATTATTTTACCAAAGTCGTGCGAATGTGTACCTCGATGTATTTTTGGTATCGTAACTATGTCACGCGTACGTGTACATAATCGCGATAATTCGATTTGCTTAGGAGTGTGCTTAAAGCAATCAAACGTATTCATGAATTATTTTTCCTACTTTGAGATTAATGTAAGGCAATAAGAGTACGGAAATTATTGTAGAAAAACATAAAATAGATTAATTATGGAAAGGTAGGCTATCTTTGTTATTATATAGAGAAGAAAGAGGCCAGCAACATATGTACTACTTTGTGCCTTAGTAAGATTAATTTTATTGGCCCAAGTCTAATTTTTCAAAAATCACTCCACGGCTCACAACAATTGTACAACCAAAACTTGCTGCATTTTTATACTTGAACCAAATGGCCTAATTTTTAGGTAGTGGATGGTTCATTACACTATCAAAGGATCACAAGACATCACTTTGTCAACCTACTATATTCATCTTCAGTAATTGAATTTAACAAAGGTTCAAATCATGAGCATGAGATTTATTAAATGAATTATATCGTCTTAAAGTCGCATGTCAAGCTAAGAGAAATGAATTATCATATAATGAATAGAAATAGATCTTACTAAGCAGTCAATGTAGATTTAAAATCTTTAACCAAAATGAGGCCATCAAATGATTTAAACAGAAGCAAGCACAACGTAGTACTCAACTAAAATAGTAAAAGAAAGGTATAAAATTGATCTTCTTAAGATAACACTCTTATTTTTGAGCTCGTGTATCTCAACGATTGAGCTAACCCTTGACGAAGACTCGATCAACAGCCTTGCCGGATAAAATTCTTCAGAAGACCTTGACAACTACGCGACGAACCCGAGTCAAAAAATGGGGGCAACTTTGAGGTGCTTTTAAATGAGGCTTTTGGTTGGTTTGAGAAGGACAAATGCTGTGTTTTTGCTGGGCTACAGGGGCTGTTTTTCAGCATCAGCTAAGTTTGGGGTAATTTTTTAGCTAGTTTGACCAGAAAATATGGTGGTAAAGAGATGTTAGTTTTTTTTGTGGGTTAAGGCATCAATGGAGACATTTACATGGTGTTTTGTGGTGCATTAATGGCTGATTTGAGTGTTTTTTTTAGAAGAAGATGAAGACATGGGTTGCTCTCTATCCTTCGGAAGAAACTGCAGTGTCAAACTGAGAAAAACCAGCCCCCCACTTTTTTTCCTTTTATGTTATTTGTCGATGTGTGAGTCAATTGTGAGAGGAATGGGAGAAGGGGAGAAGGGATGTGAAGGAGTGGGGATGAGGCATGAGTGAAGTGGGGAAGTGGAGAAGACATGTGAAGGAGCGGGGGTGAGACATGAGTGAAGTGGGAAAGTGGAGAAGTTGGGTGTTGTTATTATTATTATTATTATTATTATTATATTATATATATATATATATATATATATATATATATATATACTTTTAGATTTAAAGAAAACTATATAAATAAGAAAACCCAAAATTTACACTATAGTTTAAATTATACTAAAAAAAATACTATTAGAACTTACATTTAAATTAGAAGAAACTAGGTGTGTGTGTGTGTGTGTGTGTGTGTATATATATATATATATATAAATCTTCTTCTATTTAAACATAGGAACAAATCTTATATTCTAAGATTGTGAATACTTTTGTATTTTTTTTTTTTTAATTTTAATCGAACAAAATCTATTTAGGGTAAGATAAAACTTTAAAATATCAAGATCAGACCTAAAGAAATATTTATACTAAAAATAATAAGAATTTGGAATGTGGTAAAAAATTAGGTGCTCACACACAGTAGGATCATCTTATATAATAAAATGCAGTTTCAAATGCAAATGTTTCAATCTGCAGATGTCAGTGACAACATATATAGTCGTCCCCATCTATCCCCAAAAAGAGTATTAAAGGTTAACGTTTATCCTACACTGGAAACTAGGGAAAGGAAGATGAAGGGAAAGTAGGAGGAGAAAAAAGAAATGGAAGAGAAAATGGACAAAAGGTTTTTCTTTGTGGATAAACTATAGATTAATTACAGGGATTAATTTTATATAAATGAAATTTTGGACTCCGATTATAATGATACTTGCTCATCATCTTTAAAAGCTCTTAAAATATATCAATTTGTGATAAGTCAGACTTTACACTTGATTTATTGTAATTTTTTATAGGTAAAAAGAGTTTGCTAAATCATACCCAAGGACATCAATGATTTCTACAGTTGAAAGAGCAGATATACATTAATTACACCCTGCCTATTTCAAACAATACTACTTTCTAAAACAGTAGTAAATAACACAGCGCCATCCTTTATAAGAGGAGTTGAAATACTAATACTGCTAGACAATGCACAGACCGGTGGTCATGGCCTGATTGGTGTCTACCCATAAATATTCTAAGGCAAAAAATATATGTTTAACTTTAACCACAACAAACCAAAATGAAATTCCTGTTCCCTTGCAATTTAACATCATCAGTAAAAACAAGTGAAAAACCAAACTATGGAAACTGTCTTCCAGTGCAAAACTGTAGCAACAAGTCCAGATTTTTCTTTTCGCATGAATTAATCCAATCATGATACTGTTTGAGTTTTTCACCAATATGTGCTTTCATTAGGAAGACAGGAAAATAAAGGAGAAAAAAAATTACAAGTATCAAAACCTAAATAGATACATCGTTTTGTCCTTACAGCAAAAAATGCAATGCATGTCAGTGTAATCTTTTCCCAAATGCTCCCTTTCGTCAATACCAGACAGCAGATGGCATAAATCACCATTTAACGTGTGTGAAAAAGCGGAAACCATGCAAATGGGGGGTTCTTGATTTCTCCAAGTCATAACTTTCTCCCTGTTGCAGTTGTTTGTTCGCTCTTCGTTTGCCTTAGACTTAGTTCTCGTATTCCCTGAAATAGTTTAAAATGAGATCAAACATAAGTCAATTACAATCGCTGCACATGTTAAAGGAGCAATCACAACATAACAAGAATCTGGGAGAAGCAGGAGTTCAGGATCGAAAGAGAAGAAAGACAACTTAGAAAGACCACCTTATATATATCTGTACTTTTGTTTCTTGGTTTCTCTTTCTAAGATTTAAACAAAAAACAACCCGAAATAGAGGCAGAATTCAGTGAACAGATTCATCTGCCACCTTCAGCTTCCAAGAAGTTGCTCTCCCAAGAACTTCTTTTTAATTGAATTCTATATTAATGAGGAAGACCTTACTGTTTTGATTCAATTACAACGAATCCAGTGCTACTTAAGGTTGTTGAATCTGCCCATGAGTTGTGCAAATGTGTGCATGTTCATGTTTGAGACAGATAAAGATAGAGATCCAGCCATAAAGAAACGAAGAACCTTATGTCTCAAGCCAATGTTATTGGCCTTCTGAGAGGGAAAAACACAACATCTTACTATCCATCACCTGTCAAGCTTTGGGTGCATTATTTTCAGGCATTTATGCTTCATACCAGCTGATTTGACAAAATAAGTTGCAGAAAGATAAACCGATCATATCACTGTGTAGTTAAGTAAGAAGTAGCTGTACATTTCATGCACGCAGCCCTATAGGAGGCAAAGAGAACTTTATTCAACTCTTTATTTATTTATTTTTGATAAGGAGAACTTTCAACTCTTATAAGGAGCAATGAGAAAATTAACAAGCTTGATGGGAGAAAAAGCAGAAATAACACAAGAATGGGCGAACCAAAGTCGAACAAAGAACTGTGCTATTATCCAGTCCAATCAGCTCGAAAACTTCCTCTCAGTATCAATGACCCTGGAAACTCCATGTCTCCATCTTACACGCCAGTAGACAGCACTAGCAACCAACACTACTGTCACATGCTCCAGGCCCCTTTGGTTACATGTATCATGAGGAACAGGAGGGAATTAACTGGGAAGGTAAGAAGTTTGTAAAAGGATCTTTTAGAAAACAAGAAAGCCTCCATCGTCTCCTAGACATCACATAAATTTTAAGGAAAACAAAAGGCAACAAAGAGATAGGGAAAGGGAGATGGAGAGAAGAGGCAGAAGAGAACAAGTTAGCATCTTGTCTTTCTTCATGATCACCGCATGTCTAGGGCCTTCATTTCCTGCCTAACTCCTGTATCCCCCAGCAGGAATGTGAATATGTGGAACTAGCAATCCAAAGAGTTGATGCTTAAGTAGAGCTGGTAATAGGAGCTAGAAGCAGTTGACCTGGTTGATAACTCCATATTGGGTGCATGTACTGATCAATATTCAGATAGTAGCAACGTGGCATTGACTATTCAAGCTAATGGGGTTTATTGCTATCAACATTGGCTGCTTATTTGCTTTCTGATAAAGTGCATGATGAAAATTTGGTGAAGATGGAGGACAATCTCTTTGAGTAGTTTTTGCGAGAATGGAGGTCGAGTGATGCCTCAAAAGCAAGGAGTTTCAGCAGTATCGTATTTATCAAATTTGTGACAGATATTCATGTTTATTTACCCACCAACTATGTTCAATTGGTATTATTATGTCCATAGCTATCCAAACACAGTTAAAATTTTACAGCAGATAAGTTAATAGACACCTCTTTGAATTAAACTACATGCACTACTTCCAGAGCCTTGAGATACACAACTGCAAAGCACGAATAATGATGATACAAATTTTATCACTTCTGTCTAGCAGAGCTATCAGAAAGGATTGCATTGCTCCCTTTTGGAACTAGCTTGTAAGCTGGAACATTGAGTTTACTAGAGGGAAAGTAAGACCTTGAAGAAATCTGAACTGCTCCTTTGCACATCATACTGTTGCGTTACAGAAAAGAAAAATTGAAGCACACAAAACATCCCTCTAAGAACTCTTTCCAAAAGGAAAACCCATATTTCTATCTGATAATCGTCAAAGTCCATCATTTCCTAAAGATGTAATTAAATTAACACAAAGATCAAGTTCTACACTAGTAAAAACTTAAAAGTGAGAAGGCGCAACAGTGCACAAATGGAACAAACCAGTTTCTAACTTGGTCGTAATTAAATTACTTCCATAATTTGATAGTGGAACCTCCTGTTTACATCGCAACCCATTACAACTGTAAACTCTATATTGCATCAGGACAAAAAATTCACTGAAGTGACCTGAAAAGCTGCTTGTATCGTGTGTGTACTTTTGGCTGAAACTCCTCCGTGTCCTCACATTATAGTTCCGGAAAGAAAAATCCAATTGAAAAGAGGAACCAAATTAGTTTCTAAACTAAGATTCTCTCTTATTTTTGCACCTACGGATGTGGCCTAGAGGTCAATGAAGCGGGAGGAGAACCATGAGGTCTCCAGGTCAACAACCCAGTGGAGGCAAAAAAAGGCACTAGGTGATTTATTCTTATCGCCTAAACCTTGGTACGAGCTACCCAGTACCTATGTTGGTGGGAGGCTGGCGAAAGTTAGCAAGTATCCGGTGGAATAGTCAAGGTGAGCGTAAGCTGGCCCGACACCACAGATAAAAGAATTTCTCAACCAAAATTCTTAACTTATCTAGTTATCTAATAAAACACCCCCAAATCGCCGACTTAAAAAGTCAAAAGTTAAATCACGAGTTCATAGCCACGACTGACCACGGGGAAGAATGGGATCAAAGAGAAAGGGACAAATAGAGAGAGCTAACCGACGAATGGAGAGGTGGCGATTCAATAGGAATGTAGCGTACAGACATCTTAGCGATCTCAGAAATGGCATCTTCGGAAACTCCAGGAACGTCACTTGTTAACTCCTCGTATGCCGCCTCAAATGCTTCCTGCCAAAACTTAGGCATTTTGATCCCACGGCTGTTTGTATATACATCCCACATATGCTTCACTAACTTCTCCCTTTCTTCCATTTCCTGCCCAAAAATACATATAATTTCCGTTAAAACGAAAATAGGAGAATTTGTAAACAATGAGGGAAAAGGTAAAAGGGGAAATATGTACGGACGAGAACGTCGAGATCTTCGGGGAGAGGAATGTCGATATTATCGGAGATGGCGTTGAGGTTGCCGGCGGACCAACGGAGAGTAACAGTTCCGGTGAGCATAGACCAAAAAGCTAGCAATAAAATAGCGGCAAAAGCCCAAAACTTGTAACGACCTCTGCCGAAAATGGCGGGATAGGAGGAGGAAGTTTCCTTCTTGGAAGCTGTGTACGATGATGACGAAGGTGCCGTCGGCGTTGATATGGGAAGGGCATCGTCATCCTTCATTTCAATTTTCAACCGCGCGACGAATGTGGTTTTTTGTATTTTCTGTTACCCTTCCTTTTATTTATACGTTTTGCTTATTTGAATTTGTTTTTTACTTTTTGCATTTTCAGAGTTCAACCTGAACAATGTCTAGTCGATGGGATAAAATGGATTCTCTGTTATCGTAATTGTGCAGCGATTACCTATTCTGATGGCCCCCACTTCTTTTGTTGTAATTTGGCCGATATTCCAAAAATCTTCTATTTAAATACAATTTAATGGAAAATACTTTAAATAGTAGCACCTATTCAGCCAAATAATTTGATAATCAATTTGTTATTGGTTAATTTTGTTATGAAAATATTATATTGTGGATGTTCATTTATTACTCTGCTATAGAAGATTATCCATAGAAGATTATCCGTTTAGTACTCTATTGACGTTTTTTTACAAGCAGCTAATACATGCAGGTTGCAAGCAACTCAATAAAATAACTTGCAGCAGCTTCTTATTAAACAGACAAGTTGCGAGCAGCTCATGCAGACAACTTACAAGCAGCTCAAGAAAAGTTTCGCAACTACTTCGTGAAAAACATTGCAGCTGCTTCTTGAAAAGCCTAGCAGTTGCTTCCTTTCTTCTATAAATGGAGTAGTTTTCAATTCATTATGTACATCGGTTTGGAGTTGAATAATATATAAGTCTCTCTTTATACTTGTCTTTGATTTATTTATTTTATTATTTATGTTATAACATATTATCAGCCCGATACTCTGTCATCTCGAGCAAATACTTTGAAAGTATCAGAGGTACGAATTTTCTTTTTCTAAAAAATGTCAAATCTTTTTAAACTTGAATTTGTAGCCTTGGATATATCGGGCAAAAGCTACATGTCTTTGGTGCTTGATGCTGAAATTCTTCTTGATCGATGGTCTGGCAGATACCATCAAGGATAAAAATTAAGCAGCAAACCAAGATTGTACCAAAGCAATGATATTCATACGTCATCACCTTGATGAAGGCTTGAAAATGGAATATCTCATTGTCAAAGATCTAGTTATACTTTGGACTAATTTGAAAGATAGATATGACCACCTGAAGATGGTCCTTCTTCCACAGGCACGTTATGACTGGACTCATTTAAGGCTACAAGATTTTAAATCTATCAGTGAGTATAATTCTGCTATGCTCATAATTATTTACCAATTATAATTATGTGGTGATAATATTACTGATCATGATATGTTGGAGAAAACTTTCACCATTTTTCATGCCTCGAATTTTCTCCTGGAGCAGCAATATCGAGAGATAGGATTCAAAAGGTATTCTGAACTTATCTGGCATCTTCTTGTGGCCGAGCAACATAATGGGCTACTAATGAAAAACCATGAAAGTCTGGCCTACTAGTTCTTGTCCATTCCCTGAAGCGAATGAGACGAACTTCCACCAAGCTAAGCGTGGAAAATGTCGTGGCCCCGTCGTGGTCATGACCGTGGTTCGGTGAATAAACTCTAATTATGGTAATAATAATGCACCAAAGAACCATCCTCACCACCAACAGTGGAAAAGAAAGGAACAAAAGCATGAAGTAGTGCAAGCAACAAATGCAGAAAATGCATGCTATAGATATGGAGGAAAAAGGCACTGGTCATGTACTTGTCGTACGCCAAAGTACCTGATGAGTTAATCAAGCCTCCTTAAAGAAGAGAGAGAAAAATATTGAAGCAAATTTTATTTCTGAAGATAATTTAGACTTCATGCATTTGAATGTAACTGATTACTTTACACTCCCAGAAGGAGATGTGATCGGTGATTAATATATAGAAATTTAAAAAAATTTGTTGTTTGTACTAGATAGTATGGTTATGTTATTGATGTACATAAATAAAAGGTGTGCTTTGGTTATGATGTTTACTATAATATTTATTTTGTTTATGTCATTTTGAAGAATATGGATAATCCTCAAATTATGTTTGGATCAAAGACCAATCATAAAGATATTTGTGTAATTGATAGTGGAACAACTCATGCCATATTTAAAGACCAGAAATACTTTTCTTATTTGCATAGAGAAAAAAAATTTCTATAATTTCTGTAATATAAGTTTGAATGAATGCTCCGGAAGAGCCAATATATTTCTGTCTGAGGGAACAAAACTTATTATAGACAATTATTCTCCTCCAAGTATCGAAGAAACTTGTTGAGTTATAGATATCCGCTGAAATTGGTATCATGTTGAGACGGTGGATGAAATGAATATGGAATATTTTTGTATTACAAAGAATGTTTCTGGCAAGAAGTGCATTGTAGAAAAGTTACCAACTTTATTTTTTGGCTTATACTATTAAAAGATTAGTACAGTTGAAGCACACTCCATCGTAAACCAGAAGTTTACTGATTCAAATACTTTTGTAGTTTGGCATGGCCGCTTGGGCCATCCTGGATCAATAATGATGAGAGAATTATTAAAAATTCGAGTGGGCATCCATTAAAGAACCTGAAGATTCTTACAAATGATTAATTATTTTGTGATGCTTACTATCAAGGAAAAATGATCATTAGACCATCACCAATGAAGGTTGGCATTGAATTTCCTACCTTTTTAGAGCGTATACATGGGTATATGTGGACCTATTCACCCACCAAGTGGGTTGTTTAAATATTTTATAGTCTTAATAGATGCATCTTCAAGATGGTATCATGTGTGCCTACCATCATCTCGTAACCTGGCGTTTGCAAAGCTATTAGCCCAAATAATTCGATTAAGGGCACAATTCTCAGATTATCCTATAAAGGCTATTCGCCTTGATAATGGTGAAGAATTCTCATCTCAAGCTTTTGATGATTATTTTCTAACAGTTGGGATAAAAATTGAACATCATGTAGCTTGTGTTCATACTCAAAATGGTCTTGCAGAGTCATTTAGTAACGCCTGCAATTGATAGCAAGACCGCTACTTACGAAAATAAAATTGCCCACTATTGTTTGGGCCATGTTATCTTGCATGCAACATCACTTATTCGTCTCAGATCGACACATTATAACAAATATTCTCCATCACAATTACTTTTTAGTTATGAACCAAATATTGCTCATCTACAAATTTTTGGATGTACTGTATATGTGCCAGTAGCACCAGCGCAACGCAGTAAGATGGGGCCCCAGAGAAGTTTAGAAATATATGTTGGGTTTGAATCACCTGGTATTATTCCCTATCTTGAACCATTGATAGGAGATTTATTTACTGCTCGATTTGTAGATTGTCGATTTGATGAAACAAATTTCCCACAATTAGAAGGAGAGAATAAGAAAATCAAAAGAGAAATTGTGTGAAAAGTTTCATCATTATCTCATTTTGATTCATGTTCCTCTATATGTGATCAGGAGGTCCAGAATATCATCCATTTATAGAATATAGCAAATCAAATGCCAGACGCATTTACTGATTTGAAAAGGATAATTAAGTCACATATCCCTGTAGAGAATGTGCCTATCCAGTTTGATGTCCTAGCAAGAACCTCTACAAGCATGAGATCTAGTGAACCTAAAGCAAGCCTGAAGCGTGACAGGACTTTGGGTTCTAAGGATAGAAATCCTAGGAAAAGAAAATCGACAAATGATCAAAATGATACTATGAAGGGAACTCCTGAAGAGACCCAATATCTGATTAGTTCTAAGATTCCTGAAAAAATAAATGAACCCGAGAATCAAGTGGACGAGGAAATTTTAATAAGTTCTACTAGTGATGGGATTAATTTAAATCGATCTAAAACAGTGGTAGATAATATTTTTGCATATAATGTTGCACTTAACATTATGCAAGATAGTGAGGATCTTGAACCCTGATCTGTCGAAAATTATCGACAAAGATCTGATTGGCCAAATGGAACGAAGCAATTCAATCAAAATGAACTCACTTGCTAAATGGGAGGTCTTTGGACCAGTAGTACAAACAGTTGTTGGTATAAAACTAGTTGGTCATAAGTGGGGTTTTGTGCGAAAAAGGAATGATAACATTGAAATTGAAAGATACAAGCTCACTGTGTTGCACAAGGATTCTCAC
Organism: Nicotiana knightiana; assembly: GCA_005239525.1. Classification (NCBI taxonomy): domain Eukaryota; kingdom Viridiplantae; phylum Streptophyta; class Magnoliopsida; order Solanales; family Solanaceae; genus Nicotiana; species Nicotiana knightiana. Next base: position 80,190 of record ML428135.1, read on the forward strand.
AATGACATGGAGTCGATTTTGATGAAACATATTCACATGTTATGGATGCCATAACATTTCGATATCTTATCATCTTAGCCCTAAATGAAAGGCTTGAAATACATCTAATGGATGTAGTTACAGTTTATCTGTATGGTTCACTTGATAATGCAATTTACATGAAAATCCTTGAAGGATTTAAAATGGCTGAAGCAAAATCAAAATCTCGGAAAATGTATTCAATCAGATTACAAAGATTTTTGTACGGTTTAAAGCAACCTTGGCGCATGTGGTATAATCGTCTTAGTGAATATTTGCTGAAAGGAGGTTATATAAATGATGTTATTTGTCCATTTATTTTTATAAAGAAAATGGCATAAAAAATTCTTATACTTGTTGTTTATGTTGATGACATAAATCTTGTTGGTACTCCAGAAGAGATCCAAAAGGTAATTGAATATCTTAAGAAAGAATTTGAGATGAAAGATCTTGGAAATACAAAACTTTGTCTTGGTCTGCAAATTGAACATTTAGTAGACGGGATCGTTATCCATCAATATACTTATACAGCAAGAGTCTTAAACGCTTTTAGATGGGAAAAGTACATCCATTAAGTACACCAATAGTTGTTCGATCAATTGAAGTGAATAAGGATCCGTTTCGGCCTCGAGAAGAGGATGAGGAACTCCTTGGTCCTGAAATACCCTATCTCGGTGCAATTAGTGAACTTATGTATATTGCTAATGCTACAAGGCATGATATAATATTTTCTGTTAATTTACTAGCAAGATATAACTCTTCTTATACACGGAGACATTGGAACAGGATTAAGCATATAATGCGATATTTTGATGTGGGGCTATAATTCCATAGTTTCATACATTATTTTCCTTGCATTTTACATGCTTTAATGATAAATTACACTTTATTTATGCATAATGGAGTCTATTTTATGTGTAAGTGAATTGGAGATGAAAGCAGAAGAAAGAGGAGACCTACAAGTCGAAAGTGTGCGTGAGAGCAATAAATGAGAGAACCTGGTGACGCCAGGCTTGAAGCTGGCGTCAGGCTGGCGCTGCAAGGAAAAGGCCAAGAAGAACCAGGCGTTAGGCTTGTGACGCCAGACCCGGGGCCAGGTTTACCAGCGGGCGACGCCAGGCCTAGGGCGAGGTCCAGTCAAGTTTTGAAGATTTATTTCATCTCCTGGTTGACTGGGACTTGACCTACATGTTTAGGTCTTTTCCTACATATATAACTAGACCTAAAAACGTCAATTTTGGGGAGATTAGACTGAGGGAGAGCACGGAGCCGCCGTGGAGGCCGGAATTCATCAGATTTCATCTTTTCTTCCATCAAACTTAGTAATCTTTACTTTTTCTTGATGATTTGTTATTTTGCTACCATGTCTAGGTGGAGATAAACTTCAAGTTCTAGGGTTGTGGTTGTCATGAATATTGAAGTTTATTAATTATATTACCGTTAATTCGATTTATCATCTTTGGTTGTTTCTCTAATTTTGTGCATAATTGCTTAATTATTTGGCCAACAATTGAGTTCTAGTTATTATTTATGCTATGCTTGGGAAAGCCGTGTATAGATTAGAGTAGAATTAGAGAGATCTTGTTTCTGAACCCGTGGCTTGGGGGAAGATTTCGCGATTAAGATAGGAATATACCTAACAATCTTGCTTAATTAAATACCGTATTATATCTGTTCGTGATAGACTCAATACCATAGGAATATAGGGTTGATATATCGTGGGCAGGCGAGTAGTATTGTGGGAACATGCTATTCATATAAACGATCTAGTTAATTAGAAGCCATAGATAATCTGGATTGACGAGTGTGATTATTGAACTTAATAGGATTGATAAACCAACCACAACGCTGAAATTTTCATCTCCTCTGAAGTAAAATCTCATCATACAAAATTGCATTCTTGATAAATTAGTTGTTACTTGTTTAATTTCTGCAATACTAGATTAAGAGAAAAATATCACTTCTAAATATCTTGGACAATTAATTGATTTTATATTGCTTATTTAACGATCAATCTAAGTCTCTGTGGGTTCGACATCCGACTTTCGAGTCACTTTATTACTTGACGATCACGTATACTTGCGTGTGTGTTTGGTCAGAGTTTTGAAGATTTATTTCGTCTCCTGGTTTGACTGCGACTTGACCTACAAGTTTAGATCTTTTCCTACACATATAAATAGACCTAAAAATTCCACTTTTGAGGAGATTAGACCGAGGGAGACACGGAGCCTCCGTGGAGGCCGAAATTCATCAGATTCCATCTTTTCTTCCATCAAACTTAGTAATCTTTACTTTTTCTTGATGATTTGTTGTTTTATCTACCATGTCTATGTGGAGATAAACTTCGAGTTCTAGGGTTGTGGTTGTTATGAATATTGAAGTTTATTAATAATATTACCGTTAATTCGAGTTATCATCTTTGGTTGTTTCTCTAATTCTGTGCATAATTGCTTAATTATTTGGCCAGTAGTTGAGTTCTATTTACTATTTATGCTATGCTTGAGAAAGCCGTGTATAGATTAGAGTATAATTAGAGAGAGCTTGTTTCTGAACTCGTGGCTCGGGGAAAGATTTTGCGGTTAAGATAGGAATATACCTAACAGTCTTGCTTAATTAAATATACCATATTATATATACCATAGGAATATAGGGTTGATATATTATGGGCAGGCGAGTAGTATTGTGGGAACATGCTATTCATATAAACGATCCGGTTAATTAGCAACTATAGATAATATGGATTAACGAGTATTATTATTGAGCTTGATAGGATTAATAAACCAACCACAAACCTGGAATTTTCATCTCATCTGAAGTAAAACCTCGTCATATAAAATCACATTCTTGATAAATTAGTTGTTACTTGTTTAATTTTCGCAATAGTAGATTAAGAGAAAAATATCACTCTAAATATCTTGGACAATTAATTGATTTTAGTTTGCGTAGTTAACGACCAATCTAAGTCTCTATGGGTTCGACATCTGACTTTTGAGTCACTTTATTACTTGACGACCATGTATACTTGCGTGTGTGTTTGGTCCCAACATATTTAAAGGGAACTCTTGATATGGGTTTGTTTTAGCTAACAAAGGTAGTGCAGATCTTGTTGGTTATGTAGATGCAGGTTATTTATCTGATATAAAGCTCGATCTTAAATCGGGTACGTATTTACATGTGGAGGTACTTTCATATCATGACGCTCCACAAAGCAATCTATTGTTACTACTTCTTCAAATCATAATGAGATAATAGATATTCATGAAGCAAGTATGGAATGCATGTGGTTAGGATTAGTGACTCATTTTATTACAGAAAAATATGGTTTGGAATGTGATAAAAGATCCATAATTTTATATGAAGACAATGATACATGCATAGCCCAATTGAAGGGAGGATTTATAAAAGAAGATAGAACGAAGTACATTTCACCAAAATTATTCTACACACATGATCTTCAGAAAAATGGTGACATTGATGTACAACAAATCCATTCAAGTGACAATCCGAGCGACAGATTTATTCACTAAATTTTTCCCAACTTCAACTTTTGAGAAGATGGTATTCAGGATTGGAATGCTGAGACTCAAATATTTGAAATAAAGTTTTCATCAGGGGGAGTGTTGTAAACCTTTTCTCTTACTAAGATTTTTCCTACAAGTTTTTCTCGTAAGGTTTTTAATGAGGCAGCTAGAAATGCGTATTACTAAATATGTGTACTATTCCTTCACTAGGATTTTGTCCACTGAATTTTTTTAGTAAGGTTTTAACGAGGCACGTTATCTTCTAATGAACATCCGGGAGGGAGGAGGGGGGACGTTATGAAAATATTATATTATGGATGTCCATTTATTACTTCGCTATAGATAATGTTCCAGAAGAAGATTATCCGTTTAGTACTTTATTAAAGTTTATCTACAAGCAGCGGATGCATGCAGGTTGCAAGCAACTCAATGAAATAACTTGCAACAACTTTCTTATTAAGCAGGCATGTTACGAGCAGCTCATGCTGACAACTTACAAGTAGCTCAAGAAAAGCCTCGCAACTGCTTCCTGAAAAGTTTTGTAGCTGCTTCCTGAGAAACCTCGCAGCTGCTTCCTTAGTTTCTTCTATAAATAAAGGAGTTTTTAGTTCATTATGTGCATCAATTTGAAGTTGAATAATATATCAGTTTCTCTCTATACTTATCTTTGGTTTATTTACTTTATAGTCTTTATTTTATAACATTTTTTTTAAAATCAAAGTTGCGTTAAAGCATCAAATTTTACACATTATTTTTATTGGGGAAAAAAAGAAAAATCTAAGACAATCTCCACATGTTTTTTCGCAATAACTTTTGGTAAATTTAAGCTTCTCTTTTGTTAAATCTGGAGTTGATTAGCAATGAAACGACATAGTTATTGACTATGAAGATGTTTGGATTAATTTTAAAAATTTGATCAAATTAGTTTATAAAGTATTTTATAATTACTAATTTTAATGTACGCATTGCGGGTGTTCCTCGTATTAGTGAACAAACTTTCAAAAATAACATATATATTATTCAAAAAAATGTGTTTGCATTCAATATAAAGATTTGACAAAAAAAAAACTATAAGTTCTTAAATGATAAATAATTGGGTCAATCATGTTTAGGATTAGCATTTGATTTAAATATTATATTATATTTACAAAGATTTTACACATATTTACCAATTTTGTAATAATGCTCAAACTTGTTCAAAACTTTCACAGTTTATTCACAAAAAGAAAGATCCTAAACTTAAAAGGATTATAAAGTGTTCGAAACATACAAAGAATTAATTTATAAGACTTTTATTAGTATTAAAAAGGGCACCTATCAAAACTTTCCTATTGTGAACTAGGATGTTTTGTTTACGTTATGAAACATCCCTATTAAATCAATCTTTTCTTTCTTTTCTTTTTTCCTCTTTGTTATTTATTTTGATGGAAAAATTTCTCTAAACTGGAGAAATAAAGGAAATTGTGTGAACCTTAAATTATAATTCCTTCTAATATTTATTTAATGAGAATTCACATATTCTACTCTCCTTGAAAATTACAAAATACAACAATTTTATTAATAAGAAAGGACTCCTAAACTTAAAAGGATTTTTAAAATCTAAAAATGTGATTCTCAAGCCATATGTCCTACGTGTGAATTTGCAATATTTTTAAGCCTTAAACCTAAAACGTGGTTTATATAACAAGGTTGATATATTGCATAGTTCAAATAAGAAAATATTTAACACACATAAATTTAGACAATTTTGAAGTCCTAAAAATTAAGAAAATAACTAAAGTCCTACTAGAGAAAGAATTAAGTGATTACATTGTGCGCCATAACCCAAATCAATAAGTATAAAACTTTAAGAAGTTATATAAATATTATTAAACTATATACACATGATGGGTAAAAGTGCTATTTCGAAAGTATTTCTAGAATTTGATGTTGAGTTAAAGAGTATAATAATATTTTGGTACATATGTCACGACCTAAAATTCATTATAGGTCGTGATGGCGCCTAACGCCGCCATCAGGCTTGCCAATATTGATTTATCAATTTATTTACTCATTTTATTACTTTCGAAATCATAATCTTCATTAATTTAATGGTATAAAATAAAATTTTTAGGGTAAAATGATAATAAATGCGCAATTACAATAACGAATGATGTGTGTCTATAATTCATGGTTTAAAGCATTACGTACCTTACATTTTATGTGTGTTAATGATAAAAATACACGTCATATGTGCATAATGGAGTCTATTTCATGTGTAGGTGAATTGGAGATGGAAGCCGAGCTAAATGGATGCATAAACAAAAAAATACGCTCAAGATTCGAAAAGGAGTGACCCGGGCTATAGCCGGGCGTTTGAGCCATAAAGCCTGGTCATACCAGGCTATAGCTGGGCGTTTGGGCTATAAAGCCTGGCATGACCAGGCGTTTGGGGGGGCGTTAGAGCCCTAACGTTAGGCCTGCCCAGGCTACAACTGGGTGTTTGGGGCTTAACGCCTGGGGTCTTTGGTCCGGTCCAATCCAAGTTTTGAAGGTTTTAAGTGTTTCCCGGTTTGAATAGAAGTCTCCTACACGTTTAGGGTTTGTCTGACCCAAAAACACAACTTTGAGGGGAGGATGCCATTTTTGGAGAGAAGATACACACGAGATCATTAAGAAGCAAAGGATTTCTCAGTTTTCTTCATAGTATTCTAGTATTTTCAATTTATGCAACACTTATGCAATTGTTTGATTCTAGCATGAGTGGCTAAACACCCATTGTTCTGGGGTTGTGGTTTAGCCATGAATATTGTTATTCGACATTAATTTAACCTTGATTATAGTTCACTCAATATATGGTTGTTTCTTCAATTCTGTGTTTAATTGCTTAATTGTCTGGCCAGCAGTTAGGTTCTATATACTATCTATGTTATGCTTGGGAAAGCCGTATATAGATTAGAGAAGAATTGAAGAGAGCGCGATCTTAACCCTTCAGGGGAGCGGATTTGTGGTTAGGATAGGAATATACCTAGTCACCGTGCTTAATTAAACATCGTAATCTTAGTGCGTTCTAATAGATTAATTTCATAGGAATATAGGCGTTAATCTATTGAGAATAGGCGAGTAGTGCTTCGGGAGAAGGCTATGAGAGCAATTATCGATTAATTAGCAACCATGAGTGAATTATATGAAAGAGAGAGTTAATTAGAATGCAATATGAGTGGTGAGTTGATCACAACCCTAGAATATTTATTTCTACTGAATACACAACAATATTCTTGTCACTTGATAATTAGTTATTTCATAGAATCGTAGTATAAATTAGTTACATTCCTGGATTTTATTTTGGCTTGATTAAATAACAATTAGAGTGATTCAGCAAGTAGTTTACGCAAGTCCCTGTGGGTTCGACATTCGATTTAACATTATATTACTTGCTACGACCACGTATACTTGCGTGTGCGTTAGGGACCAACAACGAACAACCCGTAGGAACCCCAAAACTCCGGTGTCACAAGTGCATGAGCATTTTCTAAGGAGTACAACAACAATACAACATCTGTCCAGAATGTTATTAACACAGGATAAAATAATTAGTACAATCGACGTGGTGGACTGCGATGTGTAGCATGAATTGCAACTTACATAAAGTCTCCTCAACAAATGCACCTATGCGCCAGGATGATCACTCCTGCATCGATCTAGCCTAATCCCAGAGAAATAGTGACGAAGGGTCGACATCGACACTTACTAGAGACCCAAATAAAATAAATGATAATTCATAATAGGGAAGTGTGTTGATACCCAATTTTTCCTCAAATTATTTTTAAATTTGCATATAGACCTTTGAAATCACTTTTTATAATAATTGGTATTTTCCCCATAATTTTCTATATTTTTATCAATTTATTTTTCTAATTTATTCAGCAAGCACTTTATATTCAAAAATTATTCATAAACTACATTACAAATAATTTCAAAATATTTCCTAGCTCATTATATCATTTTAATCCTATTAGGATTAATTATTTCATAAATTAGCCAAATTGACACTCTTTGGCTACAATTGCAATAACTTTACAATTATAGTCTAATCACATGTTTATACTATTTTTTTATCCAATAATTAGTCATTTTATATTTTAAATACTAATTAATCATTTTAATTTATCTTCTAAGCATCAATTTCATTTTTTTCATAATTATCAGCTATTTTTATAAATTGTTTTAGCTAATTTAAGTGAGTATTTAACAATTAGCCACCATTATTTTAATTTTAGCCTAAAATCGGCCTAATCCCTAACCCCAATTTAAATAACCCAACAGACCCAAGACCAATTCCTATACTACCCGGCCCAACCCTGATGCAATCTCGACCATTGATCAAATCTGATCAACGGTCCAGATAATCCCTTCCATAATCAAACCTAAAGACTACCCTCCCCCTCTCTCATTTTTCACTCCCTCACTCCGCCGACTCATCTCTCTCATCTTTCTCTAAACGCTCCACCTGCTGAGCCTATCTTCTTTTTCTGCGACCGTCGCCTTGCAGGAAAAACATGGTGGTTTCACCACCCACAACCTCATGGCTCCATCCTTAACATGTGTCACTGCCTTTGAAGACCTCAAGTGAACCAGAGGCGGTTCACTCGCCTCTTATGATCTCATGCCATTTTTTCCGGCCATCCATGGCCGTCCGAGTAAGATCTTACCACTTTCCGGTTAAAACCGGTGACTTTTGAGTTTTCTTCTCCTCTCTGGGTTCTCGCTTTGAAACTCTAACTTCTAAACCTTCCGATTCTTTTAGATCTGTAATATATCTATACATATTATGAGTTCTTTCCATGTTTTCTTTAAAGATTTTTTAGTTTCCTAAACGATTCTTCATTTTTCGAACTAGGGTTTTAAAAACCTTTTTCAAAACAGTTCTTTTTCCGATTTCTTAGCATTATATTATGATTCTCATCATGCTTAAACATGATTTAATCTTTTCCCCTTTTGTTTGATTCATTTTGATTAAACAAAACCCAAATTTTTGGTTTCAATCGGCGATTCTGAGTTTATTTTGTGCTAATGTTTTACCTGTTCTAGTATGACTACTTTGCTTTCATGTACACTGCGTGATTTTGTGATTTTTGCTCTATGTTTGCTGTTAGGGTTTCTGACCCTTCGTCACTTATGCCTAAAACATGTTTGTTCTGCTAGGTCCTTTAATTATTTGTTATGTTCTGATGTGAATCCCTAATTTTGTGATTAAGGTTTCTAATTTTTCCTAATGTGCGTTTATTCCGCTTAAGTCAATTCTATTTTCCACTTGAATCTGCGATTAGTACTATTCTCTATGGATTCTGAGTATTCCCTTAAATATGTGATATTCTCCCTGATTGATGCGGATTTCCTGTAATTAGAACCTCATTCGAGGGTTTCCTTACTGATTTTCAGAATCTAAATTATCTCTTGCCTTATTTCTATGAATAATTCTATTAAATTAATTTACATGTGCCTTCCTTAATTGGAATATTCTGAACTTAGCCTCTATTACATGCCTTATACCTTTACCATGCTGAAATTTATTTCCTTATGTGCCTCATATGGTGTCTTTCCTTATTGATCACATGTCTTCTACTTTTAGTATGCTGAAATTACCTTATTGATAATATGTTTAGTACCGTTTGGAATTTAACCCCTTAATTAAGGGAATAACTTAAACTGATTTTGTGTTGATTGATTCTAATTCCTTATTTTACTGCTTGACTATGGACTTTACCTTATTTCTGCCTATTTTCAAAATTATATATACTCTATTCATTCTATGGCACACACACAGACACGAACTAATCTGTTCAACTCTCTCTCTCTCTCTCTCTCACAATTAAAAAACTATATGCTCTCTCTCTCTCTCTCTCTCTCTCTCTTCTGTGCTAATTGCTACTATTCTAAGTTAGTCGGCTGCAAGCGAAGGCTAACTATTGTGCATCTCCTACTTCCTGTTTGTGTTACTGCTTTCTTCACTTCACTGCTATGTTCTAATTCAGATTTCAGTTCTCAAACCAACATGTTTCTGTTGCTGTTGCAATTCACTGTGTTTCTAATTTGCTTTTACTTATTATTTTATTGTTCAACATGTAACTAGATCCTAAACTCCCCTCTTCCTGTTAAGTTATGCTTTACTTGTCTTGACCAGCATGTTTCTATATACTTAGCACCTGCTTCTTATGTGAATCTCCATGCCTATAACTGGTACATTAGTTTAATCATGGTCTTAGTTGTTTGGTGTTAATCTAATCTGGTACTTTACTGTACCCCTGATCCTCTGAACCCTTAGGAGCTTCTGATTGCATGCCTATATGTGTTTCTTCCTGCTACATGTTTGCCCTCACATGCTCTGTATTTGTCCCTCAAATCCCATTACCCCTGCTTGTGATTTTTGGACTATCCCTAGTACTTTGTGTGATGTTGAACTTCTATTCCAATCAAGTTTCCCTCTTCAAAACCGTTTTCTTATTTACCCTTTCTCAAAACTATTTTCTTACTTAAACCTTTTAAAAAATAAAAAGCACTCTCACATATACTCTTAAAAGTCTAGGTTATGCCCCTTCTGTGTGAGCATTGCCTTGGGACCCTTGAGCTCTTTCTGAACTTTGACACACAGAGGCTGGCCATTCCACACTGCACTTACTGTATTTTGGCTATGAAATCTGGGTGTGAGCACAGGCCGGGAGCCCTTGAGGTCCTTAGGGAATTCTAACACACCCGAATTATGAGAAGGTTGTGAAATAATACTTGGCATTGAGGACCTGGAGACTTGAGCCTATTCTGTAGGCTCCCTATAGTTAACTTCTTATTTTTCTTCTATTTAGTTGTGTAATTCGTATTCAATGGTCTGTAATAATTAATTGTAAACAACTCTGGGGTCGGATAGTGAAAATGGATGGGTGATATGCATGTTGTAGTATAATTAAGGGTAGAGACCATGCTTTTAGGTTTATTTTCTCTATGCACAATAGCAGCCATGTTTAGGTACACCATGCCATGCATTAGATATCATGCTACTTAGGATTTATGTGTATTCAACATCTCATCTACGCTTAGAAATCCTGCCTATAGGATAAATAATTACAATAAAATAAGTTACTATTACGTGATTCTGCCCATGTTCTGAAACTTCACTAGAAGTATTGTCCTAGGATAAATAAACTGCAATCATGTCTCATCATGCTATACACGTAGAGATCCTGTTCTAGGTAAGCAACCATTAAAGATATATCCCCTATGCTATTCCTGAAATTGTGCATAATGCTGTGATTCTATGTGCATTAAGAAATCATGTTTAAGTTATTATGCATCATGCTGCATTAGATATCATGATATAAGATCGTATCTATTTAACTGCATTTAGTCTAAATACAGATATCTAAAACAATTCCCTGTTCTAAACAACTGATAATTCGTCCTTGTACATCTTCAACACCTAGAATTGCATGTTATTAGCTATAAACCTAGAGTCGTTAACAAATCTGAATAACTGTTGCCTAGGCAAGCCTTAGGTAATTAACTTAAAAAAATAAAATCAAAACTGTCTTTGTGATCATGTTTAACTGTCAGCATGCTTAAAACCAGTAGGAAAGCCCGATTAAGACTTCTTCTCTGAGTTATGCAATGAATCTGTCTTTGTGTTATCATCTAGATACCATGCTTTATGATTCTGAATTAATATGGACCTTAGTTGTGTATGAGACATGATGCTTATGTGTACTGTGTGTGGAGGAATACTTAAGCCTTTATCTGCTTTCTATGCCTTCCTTTATCTACAGTCCTACTTGTTTTTTTTATCTGTCGCCCTAGAATTTTACCTTTAAAACCTGAGGGTCTGCCTAGAACCGCCCTTTAGGATAGAAATCCTAATTTTCTCCGGGACTGATAGGAAGGGACGGGTAACATCATGCAATAGAGGTCGAGACCAACACTCATTTTTAATAACCTTATGGGGTGGGAAGGGTAGAATATGGATATGATGACCGGTGTGCTAATACCGCATGTAGCCCCTCTTCGAGGAGTGATTACCGGGCATTGCATTGATGTGATCCATATTATTATAAACCTAGGACACCTTTTATATGCTTAGCTCATAATCCTTTTCAAAAGCTAATCTTCTTTACTGTTTTTTTAAACATCTGTATGCTTAAGACTTAAATCCCCTCTTATTTGAGCCTTTACTTGTTATTTGCTAATTGTACAAAATTCACAAAATCATTTGGCCAGGAACCACACTTGTGGATCCCGAGGGGTGCCTAACACCTTCCCCTTAGGATAATTTCAAGCCCTTACCTAAATCTCTGGTTAGTAACGTAGTCGTAATTGAATCCTTTAGGTGCCGGGTTATGTCTGTGCTGTGACCTTATGAACCGTGTCAGAATAAGTATCAAATAAACCAAAAGTTATCAGCTTCTTTCTTAAGTGCTTCATATCAAAGAGAAGCTTTTTCCTATACTATAGTCCCTGACGCACCGTTAAAATAGTTACGTGGCGACTCTTCAAAATTTGCAAACCCCTTTCCCCAAAAGGAACGAGTTGTCCCAACCAATGTCATAAACCTCGATTCCGCGAGGAAAAAGGTGGCGCGACAAAGTGCACAACAATATTGGAGTAAATATAAAATTTTATAATGTTCCAATTATTTCTTTTAAAGCATAAATTTCTCGATCTTGCATTCTACCTTAATATCCTAAAAAATGTCAAGTGTCAATACCAAATAAATAAGAAATACCATAAAGTGTCGGGCATCAGTGGGAAGGTTAGCTCGTGAATATTCGGGCTACTAGCGATATAACGTACGATTCTTCCGAGGTCATTCGACCCGATCCAGAATAACATATACACTGCCAAGGGACGTGCGACACAATCCCTAGATCCATCTATATACTGCGAGGTGTTCGTCCCGCTCCACAAGAAAGGAAGAAAATTGCCGAATCACGTGACACGTGCTTACAATTCAGTACATGAGTACAAGTGAGTATAACCTTTACCGTTTCTCAAATATTTTGCTAACAACTCAAGGTGATAAGGCCTGGCCTATGATCTATGTAATTTCTAAATCAAGTTTAATCATAATTTCAACTAACTAAGCCAGCAGAATAAGTTCAAGTAATTCAATTATTGCATGACACCATCCTAAGTCTACCCGAACATAACATGCTTTAGCTGCGTACATATTCTCGTCACCTCGTGCGTACGTAGCACCCACAATTAGTAGCACATAACAGTTATATCACCTAGGGATAGTTTCCTCCTCACAAAGTTAGACAGGAGACTTACCTCGATCCGAAGTTCCATAATTGGATCCAACACCACTCTAAGACCTCAAACCGATGCCTGACGCTCCAAAACTAGTCAAACAATGTGCAAACCAATAAAAATATACTCTAATACTCATAATAAATCAATTCATAACAATTACCAACTTCTCTCGAAAAGTCAATAAAGTCATTCCTTGGGACCACTGTATTGGTAAAAAAGAGTTTCACACGTAAGCCAGCTTTTGACAACTCAGCCAGTCACGTGGACACAGGAAAACGCGATAGCTTGATATGATTCTTTGAAGAGATACGGTACAAAGAGGCACAGTTCAGTAAACTCACGAACTTATCAGCCACGGGAAACTCAACTTGATCAAAACGGGAGAGAGGCACGGTCAGAATGAATCTAGACAAAGCTACGAGTAGATTCAAGGACCCACAATTGATTACTCGAATGTTATGTAACCGAACCCCAATTACTGTTATCCTTTGTAACGCCTCATTAATGTCATAATTAGTCATTAATGAATAACCATAGCAAGAGTCGTACGTTGTAAGAATCTCCTATATAAGGGAGGGGAATACAACTTGTAAATGCATCTGATTCTCGAATACAATTAACTTCGATTTCTTATATTTCTGCAATACTATCTATTATTCATTTTTCTCCATTACCTTGATTATCTGTAACCCGTATTCATCTTAAAAATAAGCTTTAGTCAAAGGGTATAATTCTTTGGTTAAACAGATTGGTTCCGTTACCGGGAATCTGATAATCTTTGTTTAATTTTCAAGTGATATCCTCTGAATTATATCAAACTCCAACGACAACAACCAGCAAAGGAGTGGAACCCCAGTTCCATCGCCTTCAAGAACTCCACGTGATTCGAGGGAAAAATCCCCAGAAAGGTCCAATAACAACAATAGTGATAATGATCAAACTGTGGAACAAGATAGTGTAAAGCAAATGATTGCAGAGTATGTGAGCCAAGCTTTGCAAGAATTTGCAAGAGGATTATCGGCAGCATTACCTACACCGCCGACGCTACCCCCAATAATACCATGACCATGGAAAATCCTCAATCTGGGTTGGCAAACTCAGGAAGAGGAGATACCCCTAATGAATCTCTCGAAACAAGACCAGGTATATCTAATAACTCAGAATTACAAAATTTACTGCTAACCATGCAGAAACAGATGAAGGAGCAGAACGATCGCATCGAACAAATTCCTGGAGTACCACCTATCATCAAAGGCATTGATGTTGATAGGTATTCTCAACAACCTTGGAAGCCAAGTGCAGCACCCTTACCTATACCCAAGAAGTTTAAAATGCCTAACATTCCCAAATATGATGGAACAACTGACCTACGCGACCATGTGACTGCTTTCACTACTGGGGTAAAAGGCAACGACTTAACGAAACAAGAGATTGAATCAGTCCTTGTCAAAAAATTTGGGGAAACACTTACCAAAGGGGCCCTAACCTGGTATTCTCTTCTCCCTGAAAATTCTATTGACTCTTTTGCTGAGCTTGCAGATTCGTTTATAAAAGCACACTCTGGTGCACAAAAAGTTGAGAAGAGAATGGAAGACATATTCAAAAAAGAACAAGGAGACACAGAGTTACCCAGGGTGCCTGATAATTGGGCAGCCATGGAATTTGCAAGCAACCTAAACGATAAAAGCTCAGAAGCCACGAGACGACTTAAGGAAAGTCTAAGAGAATTCCCCGCTACAACATGGAACGATGTATATAACAGGTACAGTACTAAACTCAGAATAGAAGAAGATATCATTGCTCGTTCGAGAGATGAAGATCATTCCAGATCCAGACGTCCTGAATCAGATAGAAGATCAGGTAAAAACAGGTACGATCCTTACTTAGGACCCTCGGGACGCGATATCCGCCCCAGGTTCGAAAACACTAGGTCGGACTATAGACCACAAGGAAGAGACGTAGTCTCATCCTCGTCTAGATCCAGAAAAGATCGAGATGAACGACCTAGAGGTAGTACTCAAATTGGGGATCATACCTTTAATGTAAGTACTACTGAACTTGTCTCAATATTGAGGAACATGGGAGACAAGTTTAAGTGTCCCAAAGAGATGCGATCAAATCCAAGCAGAAGAAACCCAGATCATTGGTGTGAATTTCACAACGATCATGGGCACAAAACTGCGGATTGCAGATTTTTACAAGGTGAAGTAGAAAATTTATTAAAACAGGGCTATTTAACAGAATTGTTTAGTGATAAAGGTAAACAGGCATATATGAGGAACAGGCAGGAGCCCCCAAAGCCTCCTTCTCCAAAATGAACCGTTAACGTAATACACGGGGGTGAAGAAGTAAACAGAGTGATTTGCAAAACAACCACAAAGTTCACAATTACACATGGGAAACAGGCTCGTGAAAATATGGGAGAAGACGATATAACCTTCGATGATGCAGATATCAGCGGATTAATGCTTCCGCACAACGATGCTCTGGTAATATCTTTACTTATTCATGACACTAACGTAAAAAGAGTGTTGATTGATCCAGGCAGTTCAGTCAATATCATTTTGCTAAGAGTCGTGGAAGAAATGCTACTGGGGAATCAAGTAATCCCAAAAGCACGAGCCATATCAGGGTTTGATAACTCTACGGTTATAACAAAAGGAGAAATTGAGCTTAGCACTTATGCTGAGGGGGTGATCAAAAGTACCAGGTTCCAAGTCATCGATACTGACATGGCTTATAACGTGATCATTGGAAGGCCATGGATCCACGACATGAAAGCGATACCCTCCACGTTGCATCAGGTAATTAAATTCCCCTCTGAATGGGGGATTCAACAAATCAAAGGCGATCAGCAGACCGCAAGAAATATAAACTCTGTGGTACACTACAACAAGAAAATAGAGGTGGAAGAATTACGAGATAAGGGAATCTCCCAAGCAGGTAACGTCGCCCAAACGGGCATGGAAGAAATTACTACCCAAATAGGTACGGAAGGTATTATTGCTGAAACAGGTACGAAAGAAAATACCTAAGAGAAGGAGAATCAAGTTACCACAGAAGGTGTAATATACCACACAGATACAGATTCCAGACCGGATGTCATTCGTGAACCAAAGGAAGATGAGCACATCAAAACAACTACGGAGGAGCTCGAAGCTGTTCCATTATCCGAACAAAAGCCTGAGCAGAAAGTGTATATAGGCACGAGGCTAGGCCCCACTCGAAGAGGTAAGATAATTGATTATTAAAGGCTAACGCAGACTGCTTTGCATGGTCCCACTCAGATATGACAGGCATCCCACCAGAAGTGATAATTCATAAACTAAATGAAGATCTATCCTTCCTACCTGTTAAGCAGAAGAAAAGAAAGCAAGGACTATTCAAGAACCAAGTAATCGACGAAGAGGTACAGAAACTCTTGAGGATTGGTTCGATACGAGAGGTAACGTACCCTACTGTTTAGCAAACACCGTGGTAGTACCTAAAAAGAATGGCAAGTGGAGAGTATGCGTAGATTATACTAACTTAAATAAAGAATGTCCGCATATAGATCAAATGATTAATGCCACAACAGGTCATGAATTATTAAGCTTCTAAGCTGCATATTCTGGTTATAATCGTATTAAAATGAATCCCTCAGATGAGGAAAAAACTTCCCTCATTACAAACAGGGGGACTTACTGTTATAAAGTTATGCCTTTTGGCTTAAAAAATGCTGGAGCCACCTATCAAAGGTTAGTGACTAAAATGTTCCAAGAACATCTTGGAAAGACGATGGAAGTCTATATTGATGATATGTTGGTAAAATCAACACAAGCACAAGACCATTTCCAGCACCTCTCTACTGCTTTTGATATTTTACGCAGGTATAATATGAAGTTAAATGCAGAGACATGCGCTTTTGGAGTGCAATCAGGCAAATTTTTGGGTTTCCTTGTATCAAACAGAGGAATAGAGGTAAATCCCGCTCAAATTATAGCCATAGAAGAAATACCTGATATTTTAACAAATAAAAAGGAAGTTCAAAGACTGACAGGAAGAATAGCAGCTTTGGGTAGGTTTATTTCTAAATCTTCCGAAAAAAGTTTTAAATTCTTCTCAGTTCTCAAAAAGCAGAATCAGTTCGAATGGACTGAAGAATGTCAGCAAGCCCTCAAGAATCTGAAGATTTATCTATCGAAACCACCACTGCTTTCAAAGCCAAAAGAAGGGGAAAGATTGTACATCTGCTTGGCTGTCTCAGAAATTGTTGTAAGTGTAGTATTGGTAAGAAAAGAAAAAGGTAAACAATCACCTGTCTATTATGTAAGTAAAACTTTGTTAGATGCTGAGACTAGATATCAACATTTGGAAAAGTTCGCCTTAGCTTTAATAATGGCATCTAGAAAATGACGACCCTATTTTCAAAGCCACCCAATCACCGCTGTGACCACATATCCTTTAAGAAATATTCTGCATAAACAGGAATTGTCAAGAAGATTAGCCAAGTGGGCCATAGAATTAAGTGAACATGAAATAATCTATCAGCCTAGAACTACGATTAAGTCTCAAATACTAGTTGATTTTGTTGCTGACTTTAGTAATAACATTGTATCTGAAGTAGAAAAAGAGTTACAACTCTTTAACGGTGTTAATCCAGGCCTATGGACCTTGTTCACCGATGGTTCTTCAAATATAAAAGGCGCCGGCTTATCCATAGTCTTGATATCACCCATGGGTGAAAAGACACGACAAGCTATCAAGTGTTATACTATAACTAATAGTGAAGCAGAGTACGAAGCTGTTATTGTAGGGCTTGAACTCGCACGGGAGCTCTCAATCGAGCAAATTGTGATCAACAGCGACTCCCAACTGGTAGTAAATCAGATACAGGGGACTTACATCGCTCGAGAGACTAGAATGCAACAGTATCTTGAAAAAGCACGAGAGCTCGTGAGACAATTCAAAACATGGAAGGTAAGGCAAATACCTAGAGAGGAAAATGCAGAAGCAGATGCACTAGCTAACCTCGCAGCAGTCACAGAAGTAACGAACAAAGACAATACAATTGTCGTTCAACTATTTCATTCAATAATAGACCAGGACAGGAATGAGGTAACTTTCAAAAACCTAACCTGGGACTGGAGAAACGAAATTCTTATTTTTTTGCAGAATGGCACTGTACCTGAAGACAGGAAAGCAACTCAAGCACTTCGCCGCAAAGCTGCACGGTACTGTCTTATTCACAACTCACTTTATCGCAAGATGTTCGGAGTACCCCTAGCTAAATGCCTTGGACCTAACCAAATGGAATTTGTGATGAAAGAAGTCCACGAATGGCACTGCGGAAATCACTCAGGGGTGAGATCTTTAGTGAAAACACTAATCAGAGCCGGGTACTATTGGCCTAAGATGGAAGAAGAAGCCGAGAAT